>JAWZYT010000629.1:27500-42500 GCA_034508575.1 Petrolisthes manimaculis | reverse complement strand
TACGTTTACTAGACACACACACAGATATGTGCATGTATGTGTGTATGTGTGTTTGTGTAAATGTGCGTTTGAAATTGTTACACACAAACACACATCAGTGTGACACACAGGTATATCAATGAATGTGTGTGTTCTCTCTCTCTCTCTCTCTCTCTCTCTCTCTCTCTCTCTCTGTATGTGTGTGTTCTCTCTTTCTCTTTCATACTGTGTGTGTGTGTTCTCTCTATATCTGTTATCATGTGTGTGTGTCCTTTATGTGTGTCTGTGTGTGCTTACTGACTGTGTGTGTGTGTCTGTATGTGTATCTGTGTATGTGTGTGTGTTTGTCATGGGTGTAGAAGAGTGTGGGGATGGAGGGATGGAAGAGTGTGTTGTGGGAAGGAATGGATGGATGTGTGATATGGACTGGTATCGATAAAAGGAATAAAGGGAGAGGAAAGGAAGGGTGTGGAAGGGAATGTATGGACATGGAAGGAAGGTAATAAGGAGAGTAGATAAAAGGAATAAAGGGAGAGGAAAGGAAGGGTGTGGAAGGGAATGTATGGACATGGAAGGAAGGTAATAAGGATAGTAGATAAAAGGAATAAAGGGAGAGGAAAGGAAGGGTGTGGAAGGGAATGTATGGACATGGAAGGAAGGTAATAAGGATAGTAGATAAAAGGAATAAAGGGAGAGGAAAGGAAGGGTGTGGAAGGGAATGTATGGACATGGAAGGAAGGTAATAAGGATAGTAGATAAAAGGAATAAAGGGAGAGGAAAGGAAGGGTGTGGAAGGGAATGTATGGACATGGAAGGAAGGTAATAAGGATAGTATAGATGATGAACAAGATTGGTATAGTGAAGTATGTATAGGTCTGTGTGTATGTATCAGTAAACGTGCAGACCAACGTGACAAACCTGCTGCTTGTTTCAAGCGAGGGTGGGTAGGTATGAATTTTATGTCCATTGTTGAATTGTTGAATGAACAAAGTTAAAACAAAATTTTCCATATAGAAACTTTATACATTAAAATGTAACTGATATAGAGGCGAAGGGAATAAGTTATCAGTGAAGAAATGAACGATAAGGTTCTGTTATCACCAAAAGATTACACTCGTCTGTCGTCTAGCAGTCTCTCTTGCTGTTCAGTTGTGATTCAGATGAAATTACGTTATAACCGGTACGTAGTCTTTACGACAGTTACAACTGCACTGAACACGAGAAAAATAGTGTGAGTTTAGTGTTATACCCATTCTTGATGTTTGAGGTACAACCTTGAGGCAAACATTAAATATCAAGATGGTAAATGTGCGATTATCTTCAGGAGTAATCAGGAAATGTTTGATGTAAAAAGGGAACTTCTGATGCTGAAGCTGAGGAAATTCAGTCAAGCAGACTTGGCAACACTGAATCTCAGTGGTTAAATTGGGCGTGGCATGTGTCTCCATGCAGTAAAAATATGGCTATGTTTTGTGTTCTGTGTCGTAATTTCTCATAATTGATCGTTATATTGTGGGATGTGGTTTTGTTACCATGTAGATAGAACCTATAACTACAACTCATACAGGAACTAATTACCAGTATTTATAGTACACGCTCTACAAGGCTGGGTATGGTGGCCAACAATACATCAGTAAGATAGAAGTGTATCAAAGAACTGTTGAGCCACACACCCATTACCAGTATTTATAGTACACGCTCTACAAGGCTGGGTATGGTGGCCAACAAAACATCAGTGAGATAGAAGTGTATCAAAGAACTGTTGAGCCACCCACCCATTTGAAAACACCTGACTGTGCTAAACAAGTCTCACATCCAACTCTACGGGTTATAAACCGCCAGTTAGTGACTACTCCTTCATGTATGGTAGGCCTAGGTAGTATTATCATGTATGGTAGGCCTAGGTAGTATTATGAAAAAACAACAACATGAAGGAAAACCATTCAAAACCTACGGCTCTTAATGATTCAAGTGAAATAATAAAATATCCATATGTAAAGGTCTCAAAAATATTAATTATGTTTTATCTGGATTTTCGTATTCATATGGTTATATAGAAATTTTGAAAATGAACCCATTTTATTGAGAGTGAACCCCTCGGTTGAACCTCCTCTTGGTTGAACCCCTTCTCGGTTGAAGCCCCGCTCAGTTGAACCGCTTAAATATTGGTTGAACCCCTTTTAAGAAGAAAACAAAATTATAATAATAATAATAATACATTATTCAATGTCGGTAAAAGAAAATGGATGGGAGGAAGAGAGTGAGTGAGTGAGTGAGTGAGTGAGTTGAACCCCTTTTAAGAAGTGGTCGCCCCAAGAAGAACAAGAACAATAATTCGGATAAAACCTAGAGCTCTCGGCTTAGGCCGGAGCTAAAAATGATAATACTAATAATAAAATAATTCAATGTCGGTAAAAGAAAATGGATGAGAGAAAGAGAGTGAGTGAGTGAGTGAGTGAGTGAGTCAGTTAAACCCCATTTAAGAAGTGGTCGCTCCAAGAACAAGAACAATAATTCGCATAAAACCTAGAGCTCTCGGCTTAGGCCGGAGCTAAAAAAGTAGCAAAATGTGTCCGTGAGAACAAGTTGGTGATACATGTTGAATGTACAAAACACACCACACCATCATCTTTGTTGACTTCCACTGTACTGTATATGAGCATAATGCAGGAAGGATATCGGCTTAGCAGGAGGTATACCCATTTTAAAGGAGGAAAAGTAAGTAGTTATTGATTGGTTAAGTACTCATTCCACGACTATGGGTTAAGTACAGTTTAACACATTTTCAACACATTTTCTCAGTGATCCCTCCACCAAGTGTTACTTCCTCATTTCCTTCACCTCCTTTGTAGAGAGGAAGGTCATTAGTATATACAGTCCTGGTCAATAATAATTATCACCAAATGGGTAACTTTGTAGAGAGGAAGGTCATTAGTACATACAGTCCTGGTCAATAATAATTATCACCAAATGGGTAACTTTGTAGAGAGGAAGGTCATTAGTACATACAGTCCTGGTCAATAATAATTATCACCAAATGGGTAACTTTGTAGAGAGGAAGGTCATTAGTACATACAGTCCTGGTCAATAATAATTATCACCAAATGGGTAACTTTGTAGAGAGGAAGGTCATTAGTACATACAGTCCTGGTCAATAATAATTATCACCAAATGGGTAACTTTGTAGAGAGGAAGGTCATTAGTACATACAGTCCTGGTCAATAATAATTATCACCAAATGGGTAACTTTGTAGAGAGGAAGGTCATTAGTACATACAGTCCTGGTCAATAATAATTATCACCAAATGGGTAACTTTGTAGAGAGGAAGGTCATTAGTACATACAGTCCTGGTCAATAATAATTATCACCAAATGGGTAACTTTGTAGAGAGGAAGGTCATTAGTACATACAGTCCTGGTCAATAATAATTATCACCAAATGGGTAACTTTGTAGAGAGGAAGGTCATTAGTACATACAGTCCTGGTCAATAATAATTATCACCAAATGGGTAACTTTAACAATTTACTGTCTAATGTTTTCATGTTCACATATTATAATGTTATTGTTTTAAGTAGTGTGTAGCTGGTTGTATTAAATTAAACGATGGTACTTAACCTATTTATTGGAAAGTTAATCACCTAAGGAACAGAGGGTAGCTGTCAAACTCTTACTTGGGTTACTCTTATATGGATGATTATTATTGACCACGACTGTACATGGAAATACACACACACTGAGATATACCTAGAAATACATATAGATAAATACATACACACATAGATAGGCCTGGTGTATGTATGATCTGTGTGTGTATAGAGAGATTTATACACACACAGATACACCTAGAAATACATGTAGATAAATACATACACACATAGAGAGGCCTGGTGTATGTATGATCTGTGTGTGTATAGAGAGATCTATACACACACAGATACACCTAGAAATACATATAGATAAATACATACACACATAGATAGGCCTGGTGTATGTATGATCTGTGTGTGTATAGAGAGAGGAAGGTCATTATTACATACATGGTAATACACACACACTGAGATACACCTAGAAATACACATAGATATATACCTCGTGAATGTCAGTGCTATTGCTTGGAAGTCAGTATCTTCTCTTGAGATGGGAGTTTCAGTGTGGCAATAATAACATCTACTGTTAGAGTAGGCTCTATCCACTATAAACACTCACTGTAAAGATCCATAAAGAAACTGTCTCCTTCACACCCCCTACTGGGAACACCCTTAAACTAGCAGTAATAATAACATCTACTGTTAGAGTAGGTTCTATCCACTATAAACACTCACTGTAAAGATCCATAAAGAAACTGTCTCCTTCACACCCCACTGGGAACACCCTTAAACTAGCAGTAATAATAACATCTACTGTTAGAGTAGGCTAGGCTCTATCCACTATAAACACTCACTGTAAAGATCCATAAAGAAACTGTCTCCTTCACACCCCCTACTGGGAACACCCTTAAACTAGCAGTTCACAGTTCCACCACAGTTCCTTCTCTTACCACCAGGTGGCCAAGTTAACCCACAGTTCAGTGTGAAGTAAAACTCAAATATTTACAAGTAAACCCAAGTTGGGTCTGAAGAGGCAGGGGTTGTTTGTGTGTGTGTGTGTGTGTGTGTGTGTTTCGGTTGTTGGGTCTGTATATCTGCGTTTGTTTTGGTTCTTTGTTTGTGTATGTGTATGTGTGTGTGTGTATGTGTATATGTATGTGTGTGTGTATGTGTGTGTGTGTGTGTGTGTGTGTAAGTGTGAGGGAGGATGTGTGTGTGTGTGTGTGTGTGTTGCTCCAGAAATACCAACAAAAAAATTAAAAGACACATGTGGTACAAGAGTGGTTGGTTGGTGAGCATCCTAACAAACTATGGTAATAATACAACTACCTGACAGTGTGGTTGGTGAGCATCCTAACAAACTATGGTAATAATACAACTACCTGACAGTGTGGTTGGTGAGCATCCTAACAAACTATGGTAATAATACAACTACCTGACAGTATGGTTGGTGAGCATACTAACAAACTATGGTAATAATACAGCTACCTGACAGTGTGGTTGGTGAGCATCCTAACAAACTATGGTAATAATACAACTACCTGACAGTGTGGTTGGTGAGCATCCTAACAAACTATGGTAATAATACAACTACCTGACAGTGTGGTTGGTGAGCATCCTAACAAACTATGGTAATAATACAACTACCTGACAGTGTGGTTGGTGAGCATCCTAACAAACTATGGTAATAATACAACTACCTGACAGTGTGGTTGGTGAGCATCCTAACAAACTATAGTAATAATACAACTACCTGACAGTGTGGTTAGTGAGCATCCTAACAAACTATAGTAATAATACAACTACCTGACAGTGTGGTTGGTGAGCATCCTAACAAACTATGGTAATAATACAACTACCTGACAGTGTGGTTGGTGAGCATACTAGCAAACTATGGTAATAATACAACTACCTGATAGTGTGGTTGGTGAGCATACTAACAAACTATAGTAATAATACATCTACCTGACAGTGTGGTTGGTGAGCATACTAACAAACTATAGTAATAATACAACTACCTGACAGTGTGGTTGGTGAACATCCTAACAAACTATAGTAATAATACAACTACCTGACAGTGTGGTTGGTGAGCATCCTAACAAACTATGGTAATAATACAACTACCTGACAGTGTGGTTGGTGAGCATCCTAACAAACAATGGTAATAATACAACTACCTGACAGTGTGGTTGGTGAGCATACTAACAAACTATGGTAATAATACAACTACCTGACAGTGTGGTTGGTGAGCATCCTAACAAACTATGGTAATAATACAACTACCTGACAGTGTGGTTGGTGAGCATCCTAACAAACTATGGTAATAATACAACTACCTGACAGTGTGGTTGGTGAGCATACTAACAAACTATAGTAATAATACAACTACCTGACAGTGTGGTTGGTGAGCATCCTAACAAACTATGGTAATAATACAACTACCTGACAGTGTGGTTGGTGAGCATCCTAACAAACTATAGTAATAATACAACTACCTGACAGTGTGGTTGGTGAGCATACTAACAAACTATGGTAATAATACAACTACCTGACAGTGTGGTTGGTGAGCATCCTAACAAACTATAGTAATAATACAACTACCTGACAGTGTGGTTGGTGAGCATCCTAACAAACTATGGTAATAATACAACTACCTGACAGTGTGGTTGGTGAGCATACTAACAAACTATAATAATAATACAACTACCTGACAGTGTGGTTGGTGAGCATCCTAACAAACTATAGTAATAATACAACTACCTGACAGTGTGGTTGGTGAGCATCCTAACAAACAATGGTAATAATACAACTACCTGACAGTGTGGTTGGTGAGCATCCTAACAAACTATGGTAATAATACAACTACCTGACAGTGTGGTTGGTGAGCATCCTAACAAACTATAGTAATAATACAACTACCTGACAGTGTGGTTGGTGAGCATCCTAACAAACTATGGTAATAATACAACTACCTGACAGTGTGGTTGGTGAGCATACTAACAAACTATAATAATAATACAACTACCTGACAGTGTGGTTGGTGAGCATCCTAACAAACTATGGTAATAATACAACTACCTGACAGTGTGGTTGGTGAGCATCCTAACAAACTATGGTAATAATACAACTACCTGACAGTGTGGTTGGTGAGCATCCTAACAAACTATGGTAATAATACAACTACCTGACAGTGTGGTTGGTGAGCATACTAACAAACTATGGTAATAATACAACTACCTGACAGTGTGGTTGGTGAGCATCCTAACAAACTAAGGTAATAATACAACTACCTGACAGTGTGGTTGGTTGGTGAGCATACTAACAAACTATGGTAATAATACAACTACCTGACAGTGTGGTTGGTTGGTGAGCATACTAACAAACTATGGTAATAATACAACTACCTGACAGTGTGGTTGGTGAGCATCCTAACAAACTATGGTAATAATACAACTACCTGACAGTGTGGTTGGTGAGCATACTAACAAACTATAGTAATAATACATCTACCTGACAGTGTGGTTGGTGAGCATACTAACAAACTATAGTAATAATACAACTACCTGACAGTGTGGTTGGTGAGCATCCTAACAAACTATGGTAATAATACAACTACCTGACAGTGTGGTTGGTGAGCATCCTAACAAACTATGGTAATAATACAACTACCTGACAGTGTGGTTGGTGAGCATCCTAACAAACTATGGTAATAATACAACTACCTGACAGTGTGGTTGGTGAGCATCCTAACAAACTATGGTAATAATACAACTACCTGATAGTGTGGTTGGTGAGCATCCTAACAAACTATGGTAATAATACAACTACCTGACAGTGTGGTTGGTGAGCATCCTAACAAACTATGGTAATAATACAACTACCTGATAGTGTGGTTGGTGAGCATACTAACAAACTATAGTAATAATACAACTACCTGACAGTATGGTTGGTGAGCATACTAACAAACTATAGTAATAATACAACTACCTGACAGTGTGGTTGGTGAGCATACTAACAAACTATAGTAATAATACAACTACCTGACATATTTTGTGGATATAGATACTGAGTTTGTTGGATATAATTAAAACTGACAAGTAGGCTTGGTTGGTTGGGCTTTATGGGTGTGTGGGAATAGGGGACAGGCTTGGGGGTGGTTTGAGGGGTGCTGTAGTAGGGGGACAGGTTTGGTGGGGTTATGGGTGTGCTGAAATAGGGGACAGGCTTGGGGGTGGTTTGAGGGGTGCTGTAGTAGGGGGACAGGTTTGGTGGGGTTATGGGTGTGCTGAAATAGGGGACAGGCTTGGGGGTGGTTTGAGGGGTGCTGTAGTAAGGGGACAGGCTTGGGGGGGGTTGAGGGGTGCTGTAGTAGGGGGACAGGCTTGGGGGGGTTATGGGTGTGATGATAACACATTGTAGTCCTTATCAGATAAAGAATATTGACTTCTCTGTCTCATATGCAAACTGTCCCCCATCCTCTCTCTCTCTCTCTCTCTCTCTCTCTCTCTCTCTCTCTCTCATATGTAAACTGTCCCCCATCCTCTCTCTCTCTCTCTCTCTCCCTCTCTCTCTCTCTCTCTCTCTCTCTCTCATGAATACCAGTGTAGATTTTTGTAAGACTGACTAACTAACTCACTCACTAAAAGATTGACTGACTGACTCAATAATTGACTGACTGATTGACTGACTGACTGATTGACTGACTGATTGATTGACTGACTGACTATTGCACCCTCTAAAAGATTGACTGACTGACTGAATAATTGACTGACTGACTATTGACTGACTGACTATTGACTGACTGATTGACTGACAGACTGAATAAATAATTGCCTGACTGAATTACTAATTGACTGACTGACTAACTGAATAATAAATTGCCTGACTGACTGACTAATTAACTGACTGACTGACTGACTAACTGACTGACTAACTAATGCACCCTCTAAAAGATGGATTGACTAACTGACTGACTGACTGACTGAGTAACTAATGCACCCTCTAAAAGATTGACTGACTAACTGACTGACTAACTGACTGACTAACTAACTGAACTATTTTTAGTACAATATATCATGATATGATATAATACTTTTGTTCTGGCAATACTGTACATATAATTGTTACCACACATTTGATCTGACAATAGTATACATATTATTATTATTATTATTATTATTATTATTATTATTATTATTATTATTATTATTATTATTACAGTGTTATTTTTATCATCTCTCTCTCCCTCTCATTGAGTGCCTCACACAAACAGACTAACACACACACACACAAACAGACAAACATACACATTCCTCCTTAATCAATGAATGCCTTATAACACACACACACACACACAAACACACACACACACACACACAAACACACACACACACACACAGACTATCTCTCTCGCTATCTAATCAACACACACATTCCTCGACATTACAAAACACACACACACACACACACACACACACACATCCTTACATTACAATGTACACACACATACACACACACACCTCTACCTTACAATGTACACACATACACACACACACCTCTACATTACAAAACACAC
Source organism: Petrolisthes manimaculis (assembly GCA_034508575.1). NCBI lineage: Eukaryota > Metazoa > Arthropoda > Malacostraca > Decapoda > Porcellanidae > Petrolisthes > Petrolisthes manimaculis. Next base: position 33,357 of record JAWZYT010000629.1, on the reverse strand, counting down.
ACATATACACACACACCTCTACATTACAAAACACACAACTAAAAATAATGGTGTTTTGTTGGTTGGAATAATTTTGAGGAATCATTTGTACAGTGTAGGAGAAAAGTGGTGAGTCAACTTAGGGTGTATTAGACAGTGGTTAATATTGGTTTGTAAACACAAACGTTAACCCTGTAAATAACTTATATATATATATATATATATATGGTCATCGCCAGGTCACCTCCAAGGCCTCGGGTGAGACAGCTAGGTATAGTGAAGAGGCAGACAGGCAAGTAGGGTGAAGAGGCAGACAGGCAGGTAGGGTGAAGGAGGCAGACAGGCAGGTAGGGTGAAGGAGGTAGACAGGCAGGCAGGTAAGGTGAGGAGGTAGGTAGGGTGACAGAGACAGGCTGGTAGGGTGAAGGAGGCAGGCAGGCAGGCAGGTAGTGAAGGTGAGGCAGGCTGGCAGGGTGAAGTAAGCAAGCTGTTAAGGTGAGGCAGGCAAGTAGGGATAGACAGGCAAGTAGGGAGAGACAGGCAGGCAGGTAAGGTGAGGCAGGTAGGCATACAGATGGGGTGATATCAATTTATTATTTATGTATGTATATTTTCAGCCTCAGGGCTGCACTATGTTCAATAATCCGTTTATTATTATTATTATTATTACTATTATTATTATTATTATTATTATTAATGCAATACGTTTCATTATTGAGGGGGAGGGGGACAAAGTATACCCTGGCCCCCCAACTCCAATGTTGGGGTGATACATCTCCCCAGGGAGTTACCTCACAGTGTATTGTGTATTACCACCACCACCATGTAGTACAACGATTAGTGTTCCCTGATAAACTGTCAGTCTGTAGTTGGATGAAACTCCACACAACCATTATATACTGTGTGTGTGTGTGTGTGTGTGTGTGTGTGTTTCAACTTCCAGACTGACCATCAACACTGTACTTCCCTCTAATTTAATGTGCATTTAACTCCTGAGAGAGAGAGAGAGAGAGAGAGAGAGAGAGAGAGAGAGAGAGAGACAAGGTGATGGTGATACAGTACAGATACAGTACAGTACTCTCTCTCTCTCTCAAATGTTTCACCACTTGACATATGCTTCATGTCCATTACGAAGGCCTAGGTCAATATCAATACACACACACACACACACACACACACACACACACACACACACACACACACATACACACAATGTACAATAGTTTGCCAAAATATAGGTTCACAACAACGTGCATAAAACCTTTACTTGTACTGTACGATTGTCACTGAAATATTAACATCCAATATAAAACATTATGATCATCATCAATATCCCATTTGTCTTTATTTCTATGGATGGTGAGGCTCCAGCACCATTTACCTCTGATAGACAAGGTTAGGTTAGGTTAGGTTATATTGTTAGTGTTACTAATGAGGTATAAGGTGTAGCTATAGGTTATATTGTTAGTTTTACACAGTGGTAGTATAGTAACCAATGAGGTATAAGGTGTAGCTATAGGTTATATTGTTAGTTTTACACAGTGGTAGTATAGTAACCAATGAAGTATAAGGTGTAGCTATAGGTTATATTGTTAGTTTTACACAGTGGTAGTATAGTAACCAATGAGGTATAAGGTGTAGCTATAGGTTATATTGTTAGTTTTACACAGTGGTAGTATAGTAACCAATGAGGTATAAGGTGTAGCTATAGGTTATATTGTTAGTTTTACACAGTGGTAGTATGGTAACCAATGAGGTATAAGGTGTAGCTATAGGTTATATTGTTAGTTTTACACAGTGGTAGTATAGTAACCAATGAGGTATAAGGTGTAGCTATAGGTTATATTGTTAGTTTTACACAGTGGTAGTATAGTAACCAATGAGGTATAAGGTGTAGCTATAGGTTATATTGTTAGTTTTACACAGTGGTAGTATAGTAACCAATGAGGTATAAGGTGTAGCTATAGGTTATATTGTTAGTTTTACACAGTGGTAGTATGGTAACCAATGAGGTATAAGGTGTAGCTATAGGTTATATTGTTAGTTTTACACAGTGGTAGTATAGTAACCAATGAGGTATAAGGTGTAGCTATAGGTTATATTGTTAGTTTTACACAGTGGTAGTATAGTAACCAATGAGGTATAAGGTGTAGCTATAGGTTATATTGTTAGTTTTACACAGTGGTAGTATAGTAACCAATGAGATATAAGGTGCAGCCACTGTATACTGGCTACCATTAAGAATTAGGAAATTGTTTTATAAAGCACCTCTGTGACCTCCACCCTCCACAGGAAGGGTAGGTAAGTCTCACCCTCCCCTCCTCCACGTGGTGACCTCTGTGACCTATACACCCTCCACAGGAAGGGTAGGTAAGTCTCACCCTCCCCTCCTCCACGTGGTGACCTCTGTGACCTATACACCCTCCACAGGAAGGGTAGGTAAGTCTCACCCTCAAGTGGTGACCTTGGGGAACACCTCCCTGTTCTTATCAGTATTATATCTTATAGAGGATGAAGGTTAAGGTGAAGGGGGAGAAGGTGTGGGACACAATACCCTCACACACAGATGAGTTTAATAGTTTTAGTGACGTGAATGTGTTTTTAAATAATAATTATGATTATTTGAATAAGTGTATAGTGTGTAATTTTGTTCCTTTTTTTGTCTTTTATTATAATTTAGTATTTAAAAAAAAGGAAAACGGGAAAGTATGCTTGAGAGTAGTAGTGATTAATGTGAATAGAATGGTGAATGAAGTGAAAAGGAAAGAGAATGTGTAGAGTATTAGACAGAGTAAAATAGATGTGTGTAGGGAGCCTGAAACTCATATGAAAGGATTGAGAGGTGGGGGTGGAAGAGTGTGGTAATGGAGGGAAGAGTGTGTTGTGGGAAGGAATGGAAGGAGGTGTAATATATACTGTGTAATGATTTACATAGAGTGTGGTAATGGAGGGAAGAGTGTGTTGTGGGAAGGAATGGAAGGAGGTGTAATATATACTGTGTAATGATTTACATAGAGTGTGGTAATGGAGGGAAGAGTGTGTTGTGGGAAGGAATGGAAGGAGGTGTAATATATACTGTGTAATGATTTACATAGAGTGTGGTAATGGAGGGAAGAGTGTGTTGTGGGAAGGAATGGAAGGAGGTGTAATATATACTGTGTAATGATTTACATAGAGTGTGGTAATGGAGGGAAGAGTGTGTTGTGGGAAGGAATGGAAGGAGGTGTAATATATACTGTGTAATGATTTACATAGAGTGTGGTAATGGAGGGAAGAGTGTGTTGTGGGAAGGAATGGAAGGAGGTGTAATATATACTGTGTAATGATTTACATAGAGTGTGGTAATGGAGGGAAGAGTGTGTTGTGGGAAGGAATGGAAGGAGGTGTAATATATACTGTTTAATGATTTACATAGAGTGTGGTAATGGAGGGAAGAGTGTGTTGTGGGAAGGAATGGAAGGAGGTGTAATATATACTGTGTAATGATTTACATAGAGTGTGGTAATGGAGGGAAGAGTGTGTTGTGGGAAGGAATGGAAGGAGGTGTAATATATACTGTGTAATGATTTACATAGAGTGTGGTAATGGAGGGAAGAGTGTGTTGTGGGAAGGAATGGAAGGAGGTGTAATATATACTGTGTAATGATTTACATAGAGTGTGGTAATGGAGGGAAGAGTGTGTTGTGGGAAGGAATGGAAGGAGGTGTAATATATACTGTGTAATGATTTACATAGAGTGTGGTTATGGAGGGAAGAGTGTGTTGTGGGAAGGAATGGAAGGAGGTGTAATATATACTGTGTAATGATTTACATAGAGTGTGGTAATGGAGGGAAGAGTGTGTTGTGGGAAGGAATGGAAGGAGGTGTAATATATACTGTGTAATGATTTACATAGAGTGTGGTAATGGAGGGAAGAGTGTGTTGTGGGAAGGAATGGAAGGAGGTGTAATATATACTGTGTAATGACTGCTAATGATGTATAGGGTTAATAGCAGATTAATGCATCACCACAAACATGAAATTCAATTAATCATATACTTAACAATTAGCTTACAACACAACAAAGTAAATTAAACACAACAATTTACATTAACATACAAATAATACAATAATTTACAATTTCATATCAATCATCCCAGTAATGAAAGAACAAGTTAGTTAATAATTATATCTTCCATGATATATTAACACACACACACACACACACACACACACACACACACACACACACATTTTCCTACAACCACAATAACAAACTCCTACAGTCCCCCCACCTCCCACACACACACTTTTGTACAATTAACCACACACACACTCCTATAGTACACACAGACTCCTGTCACACACACACACACACACACACACACACACACACACACACACACTCCTATAGTACACATAGACTCCTGACACACACACACACACACACACACACACACACACACACACTCCTATAGTACACACAGACTCCTGCCACACACACACACACACACACACACACACACACACACACACACACTCCTATAGTACACACAGACTCCTGCCACACACACACACACACACACTCCTATAGTACACACAGACTCCTGCCACACACACACACACACACACACACACACTCCTATAGTACACACAGACTCCTGCCACACACACACACACACACATTTTCCTACAACCACAATAACAAACTCCTACAGTCCCCCCACCTCCCACACACACACTTTTGTACAATTAACCACACACACACTCCTATAGTTCACACAGACTCCTGACACACACACACACACACAAACACACACACACTCCTATAGTACACACACACACACACACACACACACACACACACACACACACACACACACACACACACTCCTATAGTACAAACAGACTCCTGCCACACACACACACACACACACACATACACAGTATTTAGTGGCGAGATTTGTATGCAGTAGACCTGGCCAGATTATAATATTATCTGTATAATATTATACAAAAAAAAAAATATATATATAAAGGAAAATAATGTCAGAGGGTAATTCTCATACACAATTACAACCATGGATTTCTTTCCTTCCATCCTTCCTTCCGTCCTTCCATCTTTCAATCCTTCCATGCTTCCTTCCTTCCATCCTTCCTTCCTTCCATCCTTCCTTCCTTCCATCCTTCCTTCCTTCCTTCCATTCTTCCATCCAACCATTCTTCCATCCATCCATTCTCTTGTTGACATCAGAGGGTATAAACTGTATCTTGGTTTCTATTATCACCAATGCTTTACTCTCTTTGTCTTACAGCTGACAGGATGACTAAGTAGGTTTAGATAAGAACACCTGATTATCACTTATCAACTCTTGTGGTATAGTGTGACGTGGCACTGTTTGTACACACACAAACAAACACACACACACACACAAACACACACACACATACATTTACTTACTACCGCACTGACACACTCCTATAGTACATACAGACCACTGCAACACACACACACACACACACACACACACACACATTATATACTGGATATATTTTTATACAGTAGTACTGGCCAGATCTTAATATTATCTGTATATACAAAATATCTATATAAATGAAAATAATGTCTGTCCCAGACTACAGTAGACTAGACAGTAATAATTCACACAGAAATACAAGTTATTTAAGAGTATAAGAAGAGACAAAACTTAAATGTGTGACTATAACCTGGATTCGTGTGTATGTTTAGCTGTGTGTGTTTAGGTGTGTGTGTTTACTGTAGCAGTGTGTGTTTAACTGTGTGTGTTTACTGTAGCTGTGTGTGTTTACTGTGTGTGTTTAGCTGTGTGTGTTTAGCTGTGTGTGTTTAGCTGTGTGTGTTTAGCTGTGTGTTTACTGT
>JAWZYT010000629.1:0-22500 GCA_034508575.1 Petrolisthes manimaculis | reverse complement strand
CCCACGTGTTAACGATAGAACCTCATACATTTTCTATAGGGTTCATATCGCAGTCTTAAATAGACAAATCTATCCCCTGCAAATAATCATGAGCAGTAAACCATTTTTGAACTTTCCTCGCCATATGGATAGGGCATCGGTCGTGTATAGGACAGATAAGGGTGAGTAGTTGAAAAGAAATTAAAAACATTTAGAATATGTGCTTCATTATTTTGCATTTGATCGATCTATTAAACAAAGACACTGTCTGTTGTTCACCCCCGTAGAGAGATACTGATTATAATTATTATCCTTTGGACATTAAGCAACAAATAACGGAGCCGAGACAATTAATTTTCTGTCTTCAGCTTTAACTGTATTCTTTTCACCCCTCATGCTGGTAGTCCCCCTCTTTATCACCTTTTCTCGCCGTAAAATAAACTTAATACCTATATCATTCAAGTTACTGGCAACCTCACACAACCTCCTCTCCCCTGTCTTTTCTCTCTCTCTCTCTCTCTCTCTCTCTCTCTCTCTCTCTCTCTCTCTCTCTCTCTCTCTCTCTCTCTCTCTCTCTCTCTCTCTCTCTCTCTCTCTCTCTCTCTCTCTCTCATCCTTCCTTGCCTTCTGTAGTATTCTTTATCTTTTCTTTCTCATAATTTTAACCCTCTCATACGTTCTTTCAAAGTTTAATGACATAGGCCTTTCTCCCCTATCACCCATAGTCCTTCAAATTTATGCCAGCAAAAGGATATGATAATAGTTATGTAGAATATATATATATATATATATATATATATATATATATATATATATATATATATATATATATATATATATATATATATATATATATATATATATATATATATATATATATATATATATGACGGTGTGCAATCTTCCAACATGTTTTCCATTGTGACCTGGTGTGACTGATGCCCCGAGGTGGCTGATACCTCTGGGTTCATGGCAGGAACCCTAACCGCTGCGTATAGTGTCACGTGACAAAAGTTTACCTTCTAACTAATTTATTTTGTGTTTTCTTCGCTACAGTTAAAACTATATAGTTCACAGATTTGACAAATAATACTAATATCAGTACGCTACCGTCTCAGTTGACGGAGAGGAACTATGTGATTCGGTACTTTCAGATTCATTCATTTCAACACTTGACACAATATGGAACTGTTGGTCTGTCCTGAGTAACAATGTTTACTGTCATCCATATAAAAGACAACTGAACCACTGTCGTTTCTCGTTGATGTATAAATATCTGATGTATTTATGGTGTAGTAGTCATTATGGTTTTATTCTTACCTCATCAATCCATGTCTGAGTTTCGGGAAGTGGGGGCAAGAGATGGGAAGTTAAAAGGATGCTGTCTGCTAAATTGGAGCTCTATGCATCCTCCAAACTTTGCCACGAAACTGATCCCTCATAAGAAACACCAAGGTCGTCTGCTTTCTGGCATAGTCTGGAGTATTCATGGAACTTCAATTTTACAAGAAGATATAGTGTTCCCTTAAATGTATAGCCTACTGTGGTTAGAAATTAGTTCGCTTAACAAAATTACCTTTCGTCACACCAAGATTTACTCTATGTGGATAGATTATCTTTACGAAATCATATTTATCTTGTAATATAGACGATAAGGATATCTCTACCCAGGATCAAGAGAATACCCACTTATCAATAATTCAACTCATAACATACCGAAATGTTCTGGAACGCAATAACGCTGACGTGCATATGTATAAAATTATTGTCAATAAGCTTGGTCTAGAATTATTACTATTCATTAGTACTATCTTCAAGTAGAGAAAATTCATCTTTTCATTTCACTGGCTTGCGATAATTATCACCGTCGTCATCCCTGATATTTCCTTAAACTCTATGATATGACATCCAAGTCGACCGTGTTAAGACATAGCTGGTATTGTAATATGCATCAATATTGTAAGCTTATGTAATTTGAAACCCTGTGGGAGTAGCTTGTCCTATGTAGCCAACACCGTATGGAAAACATGTTGAAAGATTGCACACCGTCATATATAGTGTGGGCTGGTTACTCCATTGAAACAGTAGCATCCTTTGTTGCGCAATAAATGTTAATTTGTTTATATTGTTTTCATTATATTTGGTTATCAATATCATTCTGAGAACATAATTTTGTAGTTGAGCATAAAACATTGTTTTCAGTAGCATATAGAGAGATACATGAGAATTACGTTGACTACCATTACTGTCCTTGTGGTCCATATTGTGTCACATGTTCTGCACAGTAATGCTGGATGTAAGTAAAAGTAAGTTTATATATCTACATATATATTTTGATAACAAATGGCCATAATTCAGACTAGCAACATACTGGCAAATGGCAATACATGAAACCAATATTCCTTCTGATTTAAGAAGACAAAATGCTGTGGGTGGGATTATGCAGGCAAGAATGCGTATCTACCAAGACCTTTGTTCTACATAACTATTATCATATCTTTTCGCTTACATAAATTTGAAGGACTATGGGTGATAAGGGAAAAAGGCCTATGTCATTAAACTTTGAAAGAACGAATGAGAGTGTTAAAATTATGAGAAAGAAACGATAAAGAATACTACAGAAGGCAAGGAAGGATGAGAGAGAGAGAGAGAGAGAGAGAGAGAGAGAGAGAGAGAGAGAGAGAGAGAGAGAGAGAGAGAGAGAGAGAGAGAGAGAGAGAAAGAAAAGACAGGGGAGAGGAGGTTGTGTGAGGTTGCCAGTTACTTGAATGATATAGGTATTAAGTTTATTTTACGGCGAGAAAAGGTGATAAAGAGGGGGACTACCAGCATGAGGGGTGAAAAGAATACAGTTAAAGCTGAAGACAGAAAATTAATTGTCTCGGCTCCGTTATTTGTTGCTTAATGTCCAAAGGATAATAATTATAATCAGTATCTCTCTACAGGGGTGAACAACAGACAGTGTCTTTGTTTAATAGATCGATCAAATGCAATATAATGAAGCACATATTCTAAATGTTTTTAATTTCTTTTCAACTACTCACCCTTATCTGTCCTATACACGACCGATGCCCTATCCATATGGCGAGGAAAGTTCAAAAATGGTTTACTGCTCATGATTATTTGCAGGGGATAGATTTGTCTATTTAAGACTGCGATATGAACCCTATAGAAAATGTATGAGGTTCTATCGTTAACACGTGGGAGCCAGAACGACAGAGAACCACAGCAGATTTGCTACGTCACACCAGAACACAGTGGGAGATTTTTCGGGGAAAACCATATATATTATACAGTGAGGAGGCATGGTGCCTCAATGCCCGAGCAACTGCAGGCTGTCATTGAGAAGGAGGGTGGTTGAACACGATACTAGCAACAAATTGATGAGTAATGAAATGAAATATGTAATCTACAGTATTTCAAGCCTTAATATGTTCATAGAAGTGTATAATAGTGTATATACTGTATATCATCGTGGCTAAGGGTCTAAAGCAATACATTATATCGGTGCTTATAATAATAATAAGAAAACAAAACAAACATTACACATGCTTAATGCAAACGTGAGGTCGAAGTAAAAATGTCAGGTTATATTAAGTTAACAGAGTTATTATAATTGTATGACACCAACGTGTTCATCATTTACAGTGTGGTGCCTACAGACCCAGTTGGATTATGGGTTTGAATGCTTCGTGACGAGGACTTGTGGAGCTTTCACCTAAACTGACAAAGTCATGTAAACAATAACCAATAAATGTCTCATTTCAGTTTTTCCCTATTTTAATTAGTAATAACAATAGTTGTGACACAATATCTTCTAAATGTTGTGATTGGTTCACTAACACTGGGCGTCTGAATGGCTGGCCTAGATGTTGACCTCAGATAAATAAATAAAGATAATAAATATATTCGTCATATATAACGGATTGTATTTGCATACCAGGTATCACTATTATTTCTATTCTGGTCGTGTTTGCGCATTAACAGATTATGCAGCAACACACAGAATGATGGTGGTGGTGGTAAGATGGAGAGTAAAGGAATGGTGGGATGGAGGGAGAGGAAACAGTGAATTGAATAAGGGAGGACGGGGTGAGGAAGAACAGATGGAGTAGTTATTGGGTAATTAACATCTTACACTATAACTATTATCCTTTGGTAACCAGTTACACAATAAACGTTTCTTAGAAAATGTCATGAATGATACAGGATAAAAATAAAGGATTTACTTGAAATGTAACTTAACACTGGGTAGGTGGTGCATCGCTTGATACATTAGTCATCAAAAACTGGTGTCGTGTTAATTATATTAGGTAAAATCTGGATTCATTTCAAATAATAAAGAATATCCCATTGAATGCAGCATCAGAGTTGGATTTAAATTACAGAAGAAAACATTTAGCTACTTGATCCAATAATTCTCTCCATCTCGATCACTGGTGAAGCTTTACCCCCTCTCCCCAACCCAACCCCTCCTCTCCTACCACCTTCAAGTGAGTGGTTCACATCCATGATCACAAATGGTTCGGGATTCAAATTTCTGGATGGCTCAACATTGGTAACGCTAACCCCCCCTATATAACTCCGCCCACATTTCTCCCCTCCCCCCTCCACCTGTCAGTGATACCATATCCGTTGAGGCCCACACCAAGGCAAGGGTGGAAGAAGTGTGGACCATTGATCAGTCCGGAGCTGTACATGAAATTGTTACCACACATATGATCTGGTAATACTGTACATGCAATTTTTATTATTATTATTATTATTATTATTATTATTATTATTGTTATTATTATTATTATTATTATTATCTCTCTCTCCCTCTCATTGAGTGCTTCACAACACACACACACACACACACACACACACCTCTACTTTACAGAACACACACACACACACACCTCTACATTACAGAACACACACACACACCTCTACAGTACAACACACACAAACACACACACCTCTACATTACAACACCCACCCACACACACACACACACACACACACCTCTACATTACAACACCCACCCACACACACACACCTCTACATTTCAAAACACACACACACACACACACACACCTCTACATTACAACACACACAAACACACACACACACACATCATTTATGGAATATTGGAGCATCTTGATTTCTCTAAAGTTTGTCAGGAAACAGGACCAGATAAACACACACACACACACCTCTACATTACAGAACACACACACACACACACACACCTCTACATTACAACACACACAAACACACACACACACACATCATTTATGGAATATTAGAGCATCTTGATTTCTCTAAAGTTTGTCAGGAAACAGGACCAGATAAACAAAATTGTGGATTAGTTTGGAGGAATAATTTTCTTGAAAAAAAGTGGTGTGTCAACTTAGGGTCGATTAGACAATGGTTGGTATTGGTTTGTAAACACATACGAAATAACGTTACCTGTGTAAATGACGTATGGATGAATTATTTAATATATATATATATATATATATATATATATATATATATATATATATATATATATATATATATATATATATATATATATATATATATATATATATATATATATATATATATATATATATATATATATATATGTATATTGTATATCTGTGTGTGTGTTTGTGTGTGTTAGGTGATGTGTGTATTTTAATAATCTTGTGTGTGAGAGAGAGAAAGAGGAAGAGCGACTGTGTGTGTCTGTGAGAGAGAGACTGTGTGTATGTCTTTGTAAGAGAGAAAGAGAGAGAGAGAGAAAGTGATAGATAGATCTTGTGTGTGTGTGTGTGTGTGTGTGTGTGTGTGTTGATAAGGTCGATGGTCGATAAAACCAAAGTCACACACACACATTCAGCTGACGATAACGCGAAGAGAGAGAAAGATAATTTGTGTGTGTGTGAGAGAGAGAAAGATAGAGATAATTTGTGTGTGTGAGAGAGAGAAAGATAGAGATAATTTGTGTGTGTGTTTGTGTGTGAAAGAGAGAGAGAAAGATAATTTATGTGTGTGTGAGAGAGAGAAAGATAGAGATAATTTGTGTGTGTGTTTGTGTGTGAAAGAGAGAGAGAAAAAGAGAATTTATGTGTGTGTGAGAGAGAGAAAGATAGAGATAATTTGTGTGTGTGTTTGTGTGTGAAAGAGAGAGAGAAAGAGAATTTATGTGTGTGTGAGAGAGAGAAAGATAGAGATAATTTGTGTGTGTGTTTGTGTGTGAAAGAGAGAGAGAAAGAGAATTTATGTGTGTGTGAGAGAGAGAAAGATAGAGATAATTTGTGTGTGTGTGTGTGTGTGAAAGAGAGAGAGGGAGAATTTATGTGTGTGTGAGAGAGAAAAAGATAGAGATAATTTATGTGTGTGAAAGAGAGAGAGGGAGAATTTTTCTATGTATGAGTGAGAAAGACATATTTTCTATGTGAGAGAGAGAGAGAGAGAGAGAGAGAGAGAGAGAGAGAGAGAGAGAGAGAGAGAGAGAGAGAGAGAGAGAGAGAGAGAGAAAGAGAGGGAGTGTTTTAATGTAACTCATTCTCATACATACATATACGTTTATTACACACACGCACAAACACACACACATTTGTACATTTATTACACACACACAGATATACACACACATATACATATATTACACACACACAGATATACACACACATATACATTTATTACACACACATATATATATACATTTATTACACACACACATTTGTACATTTATTATACTCACACATGTACGTTTATTACACACACATATGTATGGTTATATACACACACACACATTCGTACATTTATTACACACACACATGTACACTTATTACACACACATACTGTATGTATGTTTAAAATACACACATATGTACGTTTTTTGCACACACACACTATATACGTTTATTATATACACACACCTACATGTGCATGTACTGTATGTGTGTGTGTGTAAATATGCGTTTGGAATTATAACACACACACACACACACATACATCAGCATGACACACAGGTATCTCAATGAATGTGTGTGTGTTCCCTCTATATCTGTGTTTTTGTGGGTATTCTCTCTCTCTCTCTCTCTCTCTCTCTCTCTCTCTCTCTCTCTCTCTCTCTCTCTCTCTCTCTATGTGTGTGTTCTCTCTTTCTCTGTAATACTATGTGTGTGTGTGTATGTGTATGTGTTCTCTCTATATCTGTGTGTGTGTCCTTTATGTGTGTCTGTGTGTGCTTACTGACTGTGTGTGTGTGTCTGTGTGTGTATCTGTGTGTGTTTGTGTGTTTGTCATGGGTGTAGAAGAGTGTGTTGTGGGAAGGAATGGAAGGAAGGTAATAAGGATAGTAGATAAAAGGAATAAAGGGAGAGGAAAGGAAGGGTGTGGAAGGGAATGTATGGACATGGAAGGAAGGTAATAAGGATAGTATAGGTGATGAACAAGATTGGTATAGTGAAGTATGTATAGGTCTGTGTGTATGTATCAGTAAACGTGCAGACCAACGTGACAAACCTGCTGCTTGTTTCAAGCCAGGGTGGGTAGGTATGAATTTTATGTCTATTGTTGAATTGTTGTGAATTTGCTTAATAATTAACAATTACACATTAGGTCCCAAATTGCAGGTGAGTGATTGTGATGAGTGACAATATTCTTACAAAGGCACAACGAATAAGTCATTATGAATAACAAAGTTAAAACAAAACTTTCCATATAGAAACTTTATACATTAAAATGTAACTAATATAGAGACGAAAGGAATAAGTTATCAGTGAGAAAATGAACGATAAGGTTCTGTTATCACAAAAAGATTATTCTTATCATACACAAGTTGAATCAAACAGCAACACAACTCACTGTACCTGAATAATAGCCGACACAGTAGAGGAGAAAACGTAGTTCTTATCGTTGTGACAGGGAGCTAAGATTTGAGATTTTTCTTCACACAGAGCTCTGGGTTGACTTGGCCACCTGGTGGTGGAAGAACGAACTGTGGTGGAACTCAGAACTGCTAGTTTAAGGGTGTTCCCAGTGGGGGTGTGAATGAAACAGTTTTTTTTTCTTTTTCTTTCCGTTTTTCGTTTGCAGTGAGTGTTTATAGTGGATAGAGCCTACTCTAACAGTAGATGTTATTATTGCCAGACAGAAACTCCCATCTCAAGAGAAGATACTGAGTTCCGAACAATAGCACTGGCATTCACGAGGTGGCCACCAAAAACATAGATATATACATACACACATAGAAAGGTCTGGTGTGTGTATGATTTGTATGTTTATATAGAGAGGAAGGTCATTAGTACATACATGGAAATGCACACACTGAGATACATCTAGAAATACACACACACCGTGTTGTTTTAGGTTTTGACAAATGCCGGCGGCCCGTGTCCCTCCTGGAATGAGCACTGCATATTGGCCTTGCCAGTCATCAGTGGCCCCCCAATGGGAAAGTTAACAGCTACGGCTACTGGTTGGAGGGGAGCCTCTTGGATACCCTGTGGAGGGATTGGGGAAGATGGAGTGTATGAGGATAGCAACTGTGAATGTGAATGGAATGACAGATGTGACTAAGAGAAGAGAGATTGTAGAATGTTTCAAGAAAGGAAGAGTGGATGTGATGAGAGTGACGGACACACATGTGTAAAGATGTGGAATGGTTGAGTGTACGGAGGGAAGGGAGAGTGGACTGTGGGAGGAAATGGAAGAAGGAGTAGTATGGAGGGGTAAGAATGAAAAGACTAAATGAAGAGGGAAGGAAGGGTGTGCACTGTTGGTGTGTCTGTAGGCGTGGAAGGGAGTGGATGGACATGGGTGGAAAGCATCAATAATTGTATGAATGAGTGGAAAAATTGGGATGGTAAAGTATACATGGGTGTGTGCTTATGCACCAGTGAATGAAAAGAGTAGGACGGGGAGAGAGAAGATTAGTGTTTTGGAAGGAGTTGAATGGATGTCTGAGAGGGAGAGGGTGGGAATAGTTCTGTATAACAATGGAAGTATGGAAGAAGAAATCAGGGAGAGAGCAGTGAGGGGTAGACATTCATAGGTGCATTGGGGAGGATTATGAAGAGTAGAATTGTGAGTATGGAAGTGAAAACGGGACTAAGAAATGATATAATCCTGCCAACACTGGTATGTGTGTCAGAGACATGGACATGGAGTAGGGCTCATCAGTCGAGAATGATGGCTGTTTCCTCGGGTCCGTGGATCAATGGGAAGAAAGAGTCTGGCACGCCCTTTGGTGGCTGTGTAGACCGATTCTTGAGTGGCACACTCTGGCACATCTTGAGCATGGGTATCCTTGGGTAGGTGGACTCTGGGTAGGTGGTGCCTTTCTCCGTCTGCGCTTGTCCTCTGCAGCTTCTCTCCTAGCTTCCTCAAAAGCCTGCACGCCACACCCCGTCACTGTCCTCCAACTGTCTCTCTCACTGGCGATGTTTTCCCAGTTCTTCTCTGCACATGCCGGCACATCCAAGCTGACGTTTCAGCTGGTCTTTGAAACACTTACGTGGATCCCCTCTGTTGCGTTTGCCCCGGCACAATTCTCCATAAAACACGGCCTTGGGCATTCTTGTGTCTTCCATGCGGGACAGGTGTCCAGTCCAGCGGAACCGTCTGGTCAGAAGCATGGCCTCCACACTGGGAACGTTGGCTCGCTCTAAGATTTCGCTGTTAGTCACGTTGTCTTGCCACTTGATACCCATGATGGATCGAAGGCTGCGCTGGTGGAAGCGTTCCAGAAGCTGAACATGTTTTCTGTACAGAACCCAGGCCTCACATCCATAGAGGAGAGAGGTGACAACCACAGCCTTGTTCTCTTAGATCTTTGTTGACAGGTGCAGTGAGTGGTTTTTCCAAACTCGCTTGTATAAACGGCCGAAAGAGCTGCTGACTTTGGTGAGTCGATTGTCGACGTCTTTGGCTACCGTGGCATCATTGGAGATGACACTCCCAAGGTAATTGAAGAGCTCAACAGTGTTCAGCAATGTTCCATCGATGCTGATGTGTGGAGGGTTGCAGTTTTCTCCTTGTGGTTCCTGATGCAGCACTTCTGTTTTCTGGAGGCTGATCGTAAGGCCGAAGGCATTTGCTGCATCTGCAAAGTGGTTGACTGCCACTTTGAGGGTTTCTTCACTATGAGCAAGAAGTGCGCAATCATCTGCGAAGAGTAGTTCCAGGATCAGCTCCTCTAGCGTTTTGGTGAGAGTAAGAAGTCTTCTTAGGTTGAAGACACTTCCATCCGTCCGAAACCGAATGTAAATCCCTTCTGTGAGATCCTCCTTTGTCTCCCTTAACATCAAGCCGAAGAAGATGACAAAGAACGTAGGCACGAGGACACAGCCTTGCTTGACCCCATTATCAATAGGAAACGGGTCAGACAGATCGCCGCCGTGCTTCACCCGTCCTACCTGGCCTTCATGGAGCTGGGGGAAGACTGTGAGGAGCTTCGGTGGACAGCACAGTCTTACCATGACCTTCCATAGGCCATCTCGACTGACCGTATCGAAGGCTTTCATCAGGTCTATGAATGCCGTTTATAGCCCCATGTTCTGCTCCCTGCATTTCTCCTGGATCTGTCGCAGGACGAAGATCATGTCGGTTGTTCCTCGATTGGCTCTAAAGCCACATTGGCTTTCTGGGAGGTTTTCCTCAGCGATTGTTGGATTGAGTCTGTCCAAGATGACTCTAGCAAGTATCTTTCCCGCAACAGACAGTAGTATGATGCCTCTGTAATTTGAGCAGTCTGATTTCTGTCCCTTGTTCTTATACAAAGGAACAATGACACCATCACGCAGACCTTGTGGTATGATGCCACTCTCTCAGCACACCTTGAACAGGTCAGTGAGCTTTACAAGAAGGATAGGTACTGTGGAAATGAGTTACTTGAGAGGTGCATGTGGACTTACAAGGTGGGATTAAGAAAGTAATGAGAGTGTGCATGAGAGATGTGGTATGTGTGAGAAGGCAATTGATATTGAGTGTGGAGTGGTTGAAAGAGCAAAGCATAATACACTGAGATGGTTTGGACACGTAGAGAGAAAGCAAGGTGAGGAGTTTATAAAGGTGTACGATAGTGAAGTTGTGGGACATGGTGTGAGAGGCAGACCACCAGTTAGATGGCAGAACAGAATTGAAGAGTATGTGAGAGAAAAAGAGAAGTGTTAGTGGGGAAGGGGGGATGGAAAATGTGAGGAGGGAGTGTTGGAACAGAAAAAACTGGAGACTCTTCTGCCGTAGCCACCCCATTGGTGGGAGTTCCTGGAGGGAGCGAGGCATCGGAGCTATAGATAGATAGATAGACATAGAGTATGTGTATGATTTGTGTGTGTATAGAGACAGGAAGGTTATTAATACATACATGGAAATACACACTGAGATACACCACCACCACCATATCCTTATCACCCACCATGCCTGCCACCTCCATACCCATAAACACACACACACACACACACACACAGATATATACATATTCCTCGTGTTTTTAAAATGAGGGAGAATAACGTTTATTGTGTTTGCTAAAGATGTATAGATCTCGTAAATAAAATGGTAGAATTGATACAGAAATATATATATATATATATATATATATATATATATATATATATATATATATATATATATATATATATATATATATATATATATATATATAGTTAGTTAGTTAGTTAGTTAGGAGAGAGAAGGGTCTATTTAATTTATTGAATATCAGCATACATATTTAGTATTAACTGGCATCTCAATCCGAATCTAGTTTGTACCACGAGCTGTCAATGGCTGAGAGACCTGAGGCTGCTGTGTACAGGCTTGCTTGAATCTACTATTCAGGTTCTTAGAGTTGATGGTAATGCATTATTGTTTGTGTGCACAGGTTATAGGGTTAAGGGTGGATCCCGGACTAGGAGAGGGTAATTAAGTGGATCCTGTGGAGGTAGTAATGCTGATGCACTAGATCAGATGCATGAGACTATTAGGGCACTTTGTTCTTCAGTTGTTCTATCGCGTAGCAGTCTTGGCCGCAAGTCCGTAGGACACAGTAACGCCTAAACAGGCTGGAAATACTCCTACATCATTCTACTGCTGCAGATATCAGCATTGCCATTAGGAAGGAAATTGTAGGGATAGAAGAGAGAAAAAAGCGAAAAGATTCCTTGATTTTTCGTGATATTACAACCAAGCTGAAGCCGAGGTCCAACTTTCTCAGGTCACTACTGCTATCTTGGGGTCTAATATTTCCTTAGATGATGTGTTTTGCATTAATAAGGAAGAAGGAATCTACAGAGGTAAATGTACTATAAAAAAACTGAGGGAGAACTTACTTTTTAAAGCTAAATCGCTCAAAGATATTCCAGAATACATAGGTGTCTATGTCAATAGGGATCTTATTCTTACTGAAAGTCAAGAATTATTCTTCATCAGGCAACACATATTGGGTACTGGTGAAGGCTGTGGCCACTCTTTGTCTCAGGTTGGCAGGCAGACATTTTGGGCTGGGGCTGGATGAGGAAGGGGACAGAGCTCTGCTGCTGCACCAATGGCTCCCAGTCTACCTACAGACCTAACTAATGGTGTTAATACCACACAACATCAGGGTGATGGTCATGATAGTTATGGACTCATATCTACACAGCTTTGTGGTTCTATGTGTGTTACAAGGGGACCGCTGCTCCACCAAGTGCTGATCCTTCAACTGTGACTAGTGGGGAATTTCTGAGCGATAGACTGATGAGAGTGGTGGTTGGGGGCTCAGAGAGTGCACCTGTCAGGGTGAGCAGTGAAGTTACTCAGGGTTCTGTTTTGAAAACTACCTTGTATTTTATTTACATCAATTTCGTCATTTCTGGCTTTAAAAGTAGGTGTAAGATATTTGCCAATGATCTTAGATTATATTTGAGTATTGACAGATCTTTTTCTTCTGATACGTTTAGCATATCTGTGTTGCAAAATGACATGGACTTACTTGCAATTAGATCTGAATCATGGGGTCTCAAGGTCAATGTGGATAAAACATGTGTTCTCAGGTTATGTTGTGGTGGAGCTCCAGATACAGGACCAAATTCCAGCTATTACTTGAATGGCAATCCAATACAGGGTGACTTAGGCTTGTTGGAGGGGCAGCAGCACAGATGGACAAAACAAATTTCAGGCTTTATCGATATTAACTTTGGTACTCCTCTTGTTTCTCTTGATTTGTACTCTGTAAGAGGTAGACTGCTTAGGGCTGATTTGGTCAAGGTATGGAAGATAATGAATGGTCAGTCCTCTATAAGGCCCTCTGATATTTCTACCTTAAGATCATCTGACAGAATTCGTGGACACTTGTTTAAAATATTTTATCCTCATGTACAGACAGAAATTCACAAAATATCCTTCTCAATTATAATAATAAACATTTAGAATGGTTTGCCAAAGAAGGTTGCATCATCATCAAATTTAACACACTTCAAGAGACAGTTTGCTTTATAAATGGGTAACAGGCTCATTGGTTATTAATTTTATATATATTTTTTTTTTCTTGTATGAACATGAATATAAGATTATGTAAATCTGAGCAGTGCGACATCACACTTTCCACAGTCAAGTCCATTGAAGGCAGCTCATCCTGGTAAGATCCTGGTAAGACATCATGCTGCTGCTGGAGATGTGATGGGATGGTGTTGAGGAAACGGACCCTTCTTCTGTTGTTTAGTTGTTACTGAGCTCATTTAACTTCTTTCCTCAACATAACCAGTAAAATCCAGCATAAAATGTTCTAAGTTTTCTGCTGCATCTGTTCCACATAATATCTTGTATTCTGTTTTGTTGTCCTCTTGTCTAAATCTTTTTCTGTCTTTCAGGTTTAATTAAAGTATTTATGAGATAAAGCAGGAACTCAGTGTGACGATATATCTATATAAGTAAATATAGTGAACATTATTCTTTGATACAAAGAGAAATTACAGAAAATTAAAAAGGAACTCAGTGTGACGATATATTTAAGTAAATACAATAAATATTATTCTTTGATACAAAGAAAAATTATGGAAAATTTGTACCGAAAGTGTACTGTGACGAACACATTAATTAAGCAAAGTTAATTAAACATATCGTACTTGTAAATGTTGACAGTTATAACAGCAGTGAAAACCAGAACACAAGTGTGACTTTAGTGTTAAGTATTTAACTTTGACACCTTCAGAATGGAACCACTGGTGTATGTGTTATAAAACACAAAACAACGAACGAAAATTATACAAGGTCTTCATCTGGAAATGATACTTGTTTATACTCTCTCTCTCTCTATATATATATATATATATATATGAAAACCTCACAGCATATTCCTTTTCTCAGAAATACAGGCTAATATTAATAGTTGAAAATACCTATTAACCTGTTCCAGATACTTAAGGTACGACCTTAAGGCCAACATTATAGAACATATAGTGAAGTGTTGTTGGCTGGAGTGTGAACGTTATCCTTCCTTTATCACATTTAAACACATTTGTCTTAATTTTCCTAGAACCTGTGGGATGCACAGAAAATGTGAATATCTGAAAATGACATATAAAAACTGATGTGACACCAAGAAAATGAACATATTACAGAAAGGAATACCTAGTACAGTGTGAATAAATGTAGTGTTACCAAGTGTAGTGTTACCAAGTGTAGTGTTACCAAGTGTAGTGTTACCAAGTGTAGTGTTACCAAGTGTAAGTCAAGTGTGAGTCAACAAAGCAGGCAGTATGATTATCACCTTATTAGCTGTCTTGTCAACAGCCGGTGGGATGATAGCACGTTTGTTGGCGAATGTACTTGCACTCTCCAGGTCGGGCAACAGATCTATATCCATGTCTCGGAGAAATATGAAATTTGGATGTAAAAGTATTATGCTTCTGGAAGCTGTTGGTAAGAAAGTCATGAAGACAACCCTATTATGGGGTTGTCCAGAGAAGGACCCTATGGAAGACCTTTTTACCTACCTGAAGCACCTTGACCCATCAACCTCAAACACTAACTATGTTTTGGAAGACAAGAAAAGGCACCCAAAATTTGACAAGACTCAGAAAGAGAAAGTGGAGCTGGACAGCAGTTGTGATACATTTGACATAACTTTATTGTTAATTTGTATAAAACTTTGCTGCATGAATATGGCCCGTCTCAATGACTCAACTTGGTTTAGTGATGGTGATGAACTCGAGAATCTCTTATATCAGATAAAAAAGGCACGAAATAATGCCATGCATGAATCACTCGAGATCACAAAAACTGAATTTGAGGAGAAGACCCAGAAACTGCGGAAAGATCTCATTGCTACACTGACTAAAGCAAAGGAAAGATTTGGTAGAAGTGACGAAGAGCTGAAGAAGGAAATTGAGAAGATAGAAGTGGTCATGAATAGGATCACAGATGAACATTTTGACCTGAACGACATTCTAAGTGATGATAATTCAGTGCTCCAAGAACAAATCATCATTAGAGAAGCTGAGAAACTGAAGAAACATCCTATCTATGATGAAAAACATTTGTCACCACTGTCCTTCCTCACTACCAGCAAGGTGCGGTTAGAAATAGATAACATCTACACGAAAATCAATTTCATGGAAGGAGGACAGGAGGGCAAAGGCAAAATTGTGGAACACCTTGATCTTATAAAACAGGTTCAAGACCAATCAACAAAACCCCAAGTGCTAGTAGTGGAGGGTCTGGCAGGCAGTGGTAAGACGACCCTGGCTGCACACATAACCAAAGAATGGTTAGAGAGTAGCAATGACAGCATCAGTGGCTTAAGCAAATATAAGCTGCTGCTGAAGGTACGATGTCGGGACTCACATCTTTCTTCTTATGATAAGCTTGTCGATGATCTTTTAAAACCATCAACTCCCGAATACAAAGATTTTCTGTTAAAACTAGTCAAGAAGTCATCACTTCTCGTCATTATTGATGGGATAGACGAGGTAAACAAATATTCCCGACAACTGATTCGAGAATTGCTTGATGAAATGCAAGGAAACCCTAAATGTACTGTGATGTTCACCACTCGCCCAGAGGCTTTGCAAGAGGGACTACAGCTCATTCCTGATACATACTACCGGGTGGAGGTTGAACTAGTTGGTATTCCTACGGGGCAGAGGGAAGCATTCTTACAACGTTATCTTGGTGAACTACTTAAAGCTGGCCCTGGTGCTACACCTACACCTCCCACCCCTGGTGCTACACCTACACCTCCCACCCCTGGTGCTACACCTACACCTCCCACTCCTGGTGCTACACCTACACCTCCCACCCCTGGTGCTACACCTACACCTCCCACCCCTGGTGCTACACCTACACCTCCCACCACAGATGACATTAATCAGTGTATTAAGCAACTGGATGTCGAGAATAAAGAGCATTTCAGACTTCCTCTTAATCTCAGCATTGTAGCCATTTTGATGTACTCTTGGCCAAAGAAAATGAACCGGAACACCACACAAACAGAGCTCTACCATTATCTCCATGAACTGACTCTAGAGAAGTTGGACCAGAGACTAACAAAGAATGACCTTACCAAAGACTTTGACCGTCGTACACTACGGAATAAAGTTGAAAAATGGCTGCCATCAATGTATTGTGAGATGTTTGTTGCTCTCACACATGACCAGCTGACTCTACAGGAGGAGAGTGTAAACAAGCTCAGGGAGGAATGTGTCACACTGGATCTACCACCTGATGAAATGATGGCAGCCTTTATGACAACTCAAAATAAGAAAACTCTACACGGGTACGACTTAGATTGCTACTCTGTACCCCATAAGGCCTTCCAAGATAGATATGGAGCCTTATACATTATGGAGAGTATAAAGGAGCTCAAGAAACGCAAAAAGTCGGAGAATATAAAGCAAATAATGTTGTTAACAGTTGGTATTGGTGAACTCAAAATGACTAAGTTCCAAAACCTGTTACAAATGCTTATTGGTGAGCTCACATTATCTTGCAACTGGAATTCCATAATGGTTGAAGACGTAGTGAAGGAAGTGGTGAATCTTCTGCAAGAGGCTGGAGTAAGAAGACGGGACCAGTGGTTAGATGTCATTGAAGACACAAAGTGTTCCAATGACATCATCCTAAAGCTAATAGCTGACCATTTCCCTCTTAAGGGTGCAAGAATTGTTACCCGGGATGATG
The DNA here is from genome assembly GCA_034508575.1 of Petrolisthes manimaculis. Lineage (NCBI taxonomy): Eukaryota > Metazoa > Arthropoda > Malacostraca > Decapoda > Porcellanidae > Petrolisthes > Petrolisthes manimaculis. The sequence continues at coordinate 5,382 of JAWZYT010000629.1, read as the reverse complement.
ATGATGATGATGATGATGATGATGATGATGATGATGATGATGATGATGATGATGATGCTGATGCTGATGATGATGATGATGATGATGATGATGATGATGATGATGATGCTGATGCTGATGATGATGATGATGATGATGATGATGATGATGATGATGATGATGATGATGATGCTTTTCCTGATGATGGTCCTATAGACATCGAAGACGGGAGAATAGCAGCATATGGAATGCTGCTAGTTCACATCCCTCCTTCACACCTAGACCTCAACATTTCCGGTGACCCTGCTAGTCTACACTGCCTAAGAGGACACCACCTAGATCATCACATCTTCATAGCGTTCCACCTTAACCAGAGCTATTATCACCCTACTGCAGACATACACCCTATTGTTGACCAACTCCTAAGGACGGTCCAGTTGTAAGTATTACATGATAATGTAATCTTTGTGATTCATGTGTGACTGAAATGGTAATGACATCTACCCTACCTATACCATATACATGTTAACTCATGATTCGTTTACAAGAGCCTTGGGCCGGTATACACAAAACTTGTTAACATAGCAAACAGTTGTTAACTAAGGCTAAACATTTCCTGTTAACCTTAACAATTTGCTGTTAAACATTATAAGATATAAGTGCTCCAGAGGATTTTTTAAATCTTAACGCACACACACACACACACATACACACACACACATATATATATATATATATATATATATATATATATATATATATATATATATATATATATATATATATATATATATATATAAGTGGTTGTGTAATATTAGCATAATGATATAATAAGTTGAGGAATAATTATTAGGATTGATTTGGAAGTAGGAAGGGGAAGCAGAAGATGAGATAACTAATAAAACACATTTCATTTGTTTTTTGTTCTTTTTTCTTTTTTTTTCTAAATTTTTGGATTAATTACATAAGTTGACACACATGCAGAAGTAGACTAATTTATTTCTTTATTAAATTATTTATCTTTTTTAGTGGGGGGGGGGACACTATTAATATCAAATGGTTCACTACTATACTATCCATATATTACCCATAAACAAAAGCTTACAGTTCAGATAGTACAGTAAAGTATATATTTGAAATAACATAAGGCGAAAAAAAAAATAATGTATTCCAAGAACTGAATAATTATATTTTAATTATAATTTCTCCCCTTCAGGAGTCCAGACCTGAGGATGTACAGTGGTCAATTGAGTGACTATGTGTTGTCAAGGCTACAACAGCTACACTCCCTGAGAGAAATCAGCCTTGGCATCTCATCTAACCACCAGGCTACCTTGTTGATGAACCTTATTACCTCTACTTCATGCAAACACCTGGACTACCTCAGTGAGTATTATTCTCTCTCTCTCTCTCTCTCTCTCTCTCTCTCTCTCTCTCTCTCTCTCTCTCTCCAAATGCCTGACTTTACTTGACCTTACCTAACCTAACCTAGACCACAGCAGACTACCGGGACCTAACCTGGGCAAACTACTGGGACCTTACCTGGGCAAACTACTAGGAAATAACCGTGGTAAAATATAGGAAATGACCAGGGCAAAATAATGGGACCTAGCCGGATCTGGCAACACTGCTACAAAAGGGAAATTCTTTCAATAAATATCCTTTGGTTTCATGGTGTAAGTGGTGTGTAGGTGTGGTAGCTGTGTGTGTGTGAGTGTGTGTGAATGAATGTGTGTGTGTGTGTGTGTGTGAGTGTGTGTGTGAGTGAGAGAGAGGGGGGGGGGGAGATAGTAGGTGAGGTAGCTGTGTGTGTGTGAGAGAGAATGTGTGTGTGAATGAATGTGTGTGTGTGAGAGAAAGTGTGTGAATGAATGTGTGTGTGTGAATGAATGTGTGTGTTTTGTTTTGTTTTGATTAATTTATTATGTTCATGGAGTGGCAAACATTGTACAATATATATAATATCAAATTATAATACATGTATGCATAAAGATGACATTATTGTTATACAGTATTAGACAGTGAAATAAACTTGTAATATACAGTACAGTACTATATGAGACATGACTGTAATAAAGATTACAGAATATTATTATGTATATAAAGATGACAATATTATTATATCAATTTGATAAATAAATTTATAATATACAGTACTATACTAGACGGAACATGGTATAATGATCACAGAAAATTTATTATAGGGATGACAGGGAAATTATTATATTTATACAGATAACTATATTACTACAGTATATCAACCAGTGGGTAAAACTTGTAATATACAGTACTAGAAGGTACAAGGTTACATGGAAATTATTATATGTATAGTATAAAGATGATAGTAAGTTATTATATATATGAATATGACAATATTATTATATCAGCAGTGAAACAAACTTATAATATATAATACATGGTTACAGGGAAGTTATTATATGTAAAAAGATCATAGGAAGTTATTATATACAGTATGTATAGCTTACACATGACAATACTAATATATCAACCAGTGAGTTAAACTTATAATATACAATACTAGATGGTACATGATTATAGGGAAATTATTATCAGCCAGTGAAACAAACTTATAATATATAATACATGGTTACAGGGAAGTTATTATATGTAAAAAGATCACAGGAAGTTATTATATGTAATCAGATAACAATATTATTATATCAATCCATGAACCAAACTTATAATAATTATACAGTATTAGAGGAGACATTATTACAGATAAATTACTATATGTATTGAGATCACAGGGGAATTACTATATACTGTATGTAGAGATAACAATATTATTATATCAAACTAGAGATATTAGCTTCTAATATACAGTATTACACTAGATAAGACATTATTACAGATGAATTACTATATTTATTCAGGTTACAAGGAAGTTACTATATGTATAAAGATGACAATATTATTACAGTATATTGAACTAGAGAAATAAGCTTATAATATACAGTATTGTACTAGATAGGAAATTGTTACAGATAAATTACTACATGTATAAAGATGACAATATTATTATATTAAACTAAAGAATTAAGCTTATAGAGTACAGTATTACACTACATAAGACATTGTTACAGGGAAATTACTATACAATACAATGCCATTTAATTCATTTATTCACACAATGTTTTTGGTCTGTACTGTATATGAATTAGGTTGTTAATTATTTTTACCTGATTACAATATATTTACGGTACACAATAGGTCAGATTTGTACTTTAAACCGTGTGGTATTGATTTGTCTTTCACCTTTAGTACTAACTGGTGTTTGGTGGAAATACAGTACAGTACTACAATTAGGCTTGTACTCCTGTAGATGTACATAACCTTGCATAGACAAGCAAAAGATTTTCACTGTGACTGTTTCTATATATGTGATGCCAATTAACTTGCAGAGGTTGTGGTGACATCAGATGTACTGCCAGAGGCCATCACCACAAACTTACCTGTCACTAAGTTCTGGGTAGAGTTATACCTGCTAGATGTCACAGATGCAAGGATGAGTTGGGCCTGTGAGATGGTTGCCAACTTCACCAATCCTTCACAACGGTAAGCATTATTTTGTACACTCAAGAATATGAATCCTTGATATAGAACAGTTGGAATATATAACCTTTATGCATACCAAAACATCAACTAGAAATTAAAAGATCATATTTATATCCAATACTGCTGGTGGTTAGCAAGAAAAGAGCTGTAGTAATGAGACTGCATTGAGAGTTGAGTTGATCTGACTTGGTCTGTGATGCAAAATGTGTTTATGCTTGCAATTATATATACAATTATAATACATGTAAGTAATAATTGTTGTCTCAAAATGATGTTCATTTGTATTACCTTTGATTACATATAAAGAAAAACAGACTACAGAGAGAGAAAGAAACATTTGAAACATTTATGTATAGTTATCAGTTATACAAAATACAAAACTATAAGTACTGTATAAACATAATTTTTTCTTAAATGTATAACTAATGCTAGCCTATATAAAGCAATGCTTTTCAGGCAAAATTTAGTTTATGCTGAGAGTGAATAACTGAGCAGCATTAGCAATAATTATAGTAATGATGATAATGGCAATCTTGATTACCTAATACTAAAATCTAAACACTAAATACTAAATACAGGTTAGATACAATAATGTGATAACAATACAGAATCAGTTATTGAATGTATGAGTTAGTATTTAAATAGCTACAGTATTTACATTAGCTTAAGTAAATATAAAGGTACCATATATGCTGGAATAACAGGTTAATATTACATTATATATATATATATAAATTTAAATATATACATATACTGAACATATAAAAAAAGATTAAATTGGTTAATAGCTCATTATGATATACATTTTTAATCAACTTATAAATGAGAGAAACATTGGATACATTTATTTATAACTGTTTATTTGTTGTAATACAAGGACCTAATGGGGTTTAATTTGTTTGTATTACTTTATAGTTCATTAATTGCTTTATAAATATTTTTGGTATGATTATGAAAATGTGTAAATATTTGTAAATAATAATGGTTCAATTTGGCAGCCAGAATAAGTTGAGTGAGGTGATTTCTATATTGCCTTAATTAAAGGCCTCATGTGAAACTGTTCCAAGCTTATACATTTTAAACAAATTACATTTATGTTTAATTAATAGATTTAAATATTCCACTTGTAAGCCATGCATTATGGAGCATTTTCATAATAATATATTTTATTTTTATTGGAAAACTTTTATTGTATCATTTATATATAATTTTAAGAAAAAGATTGAAATTATCATTAGTGTTTTCTAGATTAAGTAATTCTTCTCATTGGTAAATATATTATGATTATTAATATTGAATGATATGAAATTAAGTTTTTGCTTGGCATTAGATCTATAGATAGTTGTAGTAGTAGTAATAGTAGTAGTAATAGTAATAGTAGTAGTAGTAGTAGTAGAGAGAGAGAGAGAGAGAGAGAGAGAGAGAGAGAGAGAGAGAGAGAGAGAGAGAGAGTTACCATGGCATCACAAGTCATCATAAAATACATATATGAATGAGTGTGTGTCAATCACCTGCCTGGACACAAACAATAGCCTATACACCTGTACAGTTATAAGATGATAACCACCGTCTATGTGAACTCCTTGCAGGGGATACTACATTAGCTTCCCGAGGTCAACCCTGGACGAGGCTGGGTGGATAAGGATGATACAAGACCTGGGGAGAAGGGGTATCAGGAACATAAGGTCCATGTGGGTGCCTGACACGTCCATAACAAGCCATCAGGCAGACCAAATCAAACCCATCTGCCTTAACACTTTGGGGACATATTTTGGCAGGTGAGTCTCCCTTCCTCCTACAATATTTTAGCCCCCCCCCCCCCCACAC
>JAWZYT010000628.1:740000-774516 GCA_034508575.1 Petrolisthes manimaculis | reverse complement strand
AACAGATTACCTAATAGAAACACTGAAGGGTTCTGTGGCTTGGATTAGTTTGGAGGGGTTCATAGAAGCTCCAGTAAGGGCCCTCAATTTTTTTTTTTTAAACTACGGGCCTAAGACACAGAGTTGTATTATAACATTCTAACACTGCCTCCCTTCACCAACCATCTATACAGGGCTGCTACACCACCGTGGTTCACTTCATTGAGTCCAGTACCAGCATTCTACTCACTGTCTGTCTCTCCATCGCCGGCTTCCAGGTGAGGTACCGTACAGTCATGGTCAATAGTTCTGCAACACCTTCCAATGAGATGGCTTCGAAAAATGATCCGAAACTATAGCTGTTGGTGTGTGCAATTTTGGTTCATAAAATTAACTCAAATAGCTCGCTTTTATTCACCAGGTTGCAGTACATTAGACCATGACTTTACATAGAGAGATGAAATGGTTAACAGGGATAGTTAGTATATACACCTTGATAAAATTACTTTAGGCAAAAATCATATGACGTCTTGTTTGTTTACTCGACGTTAAATATGCCTTGTGGTCACTACATCATTTTCTTTGGTACGAATATGTAATTAAAGGGGAATGTTTCAGTAGGTACAGTTGCCAAAAAAGGTAATGCGACAACTATTGATAGAACTTTAACCATAGCAATATCCACAACTATTTGTAGGGACTATAAGCATGTGTAACAGAAGGAAATATACATATCCTTTGGCAATTAATACTTATAATCCCTACAAACAACAAACAACTATGGACAGTAATATATTTAATGTTGTATCAATTGTTGTCGCAACACCTTTTTTGGCAACTGTACATCATGCAAACACCTTCATAATAATATAGTGTTGTGATTCACCAAGTATTGAGAACCATGCCAGTATCACAATCCTGAGTGAATGAGTGAATATTTAGGATTTGTGTAATATATACTACTAAACTAACGATCAACCTCCCTCATTGTCTAACATCCTAAGTGTCTTTCTAGCAAACTGAATATCCTCAATATACTCCATTTTTTTTAAAACTTGGTATAAAATGTGCCGACTCCTTCATCATAGTTCTATAATATTTTGATAAAGGTACAGTATAATATAAACACTGAAATAACATGTAACGAAAGACTGAAATAACATGTAACGTGTATCAAGGATTAGGTTACTCATGAAGGATACAGAGATGATCACTACATAATGATACTCTCTGAATTTTCGTCACGACAAATTAAACCTTTATAAGTATATAGGTTAGTATCTGCATGTGTGTGTTATTCAAAAAGAGAATAGGTGCATTTTAAGTTAACAACGATAGAATAATGTCACTGTATGTAGGATAGTATAAGTGTGTGTGTTGTTGAGAAGAGCTAGACTATAGGTGTGTGTATATTCGCCAGCATAAAATAATGTCACTGTATGTAGGTTAGTATAAGTGTGTGTTGTTGAGAAGAGACTATAGGTGTATATTCGTCATGCACGATATAATAATCTGATTGTATGTATAAGTTAATAACCGTGTGTATGTTTGTTGTTTATAGGTGTATATTCGTCACTATAAAATAATCTGAGTGTATGTATATGTTAATAAGTGTGTGTGTGTTATTTATAGGTGTATATTCGCCACTATAAAATAACCTGAGTGTAGGTATAAGTTAATAGCTGTATGTGTGTTGTTTACAGATGGTGGGCGTGGTGTTGGCGTGTTGTCTGGCCCGTAGCATCAACAAGGCAAAGTATGAGCAAGTCTGAGGACGCGCCCCACTCCCCCGCCCACACGCCCCACCCAGCGACGGCCAGTACGCCCACGCCTACACCCACCCGGCGCGGCCCGTCGCACACGCCACCATCGGCAGGAGTCTGTCAGGGGGGGCGCGCTCCCTGCCACGACCTACACCCAGACCAGCGCCCCCAGAGACGTCCTTTCATGTCTGAGCTCCTGCAGGGATGTCTAGAGTATTGTTGTTGTTCCTCAAGTGTGGTCAGTCAGTCAGTGAGTCAGTTAAAGGTTTATGTGTTCATGAGATATCAGTACCCATGGGGGGGGGGGGGGGGGGGGGTGTTGTTAGCGTTTCGGGTCATTTCCTCCAATAGTTAATACATAATGTTGTTTGCATCTTCCTGAACGAATGCATAATAATGATGTCGCAGAGTTATTGGGTTGACTGACTGGACATCTCCTGGACACCATGGAACTTTAAGACACTCGTTTACACCTGACGACTACACTTGAGAAACGAGGGTCTAGTCCAGGCCTTGTCTTGCCCTCCCCCCCCCCTCCCCCCCCCCCCCCCACACACACACCCAAACCGACACCACCAATACCACCACTTTCACGGGATGGGGATATTAAGGGAAGAGTATACTTTTGGTACTGTCTGTATATTGAAGCGCCTTGATTCCTCCAAACTATGCCAGGAAACAGGACCAGATTAACACAAAATAATGTTGGCCTGTTGCTTGGAATAAATAGATAGTGTGGAGGAATCAATTGCTCCCTCCGTATATACAAACAATATATACACTATCCCCATACATATTTTTCAAAGGGTGATGTTTGTAAGTCTTCTATGCATCATCGGGACTCATGACGATAGTTTTGTGTATATGAATACCATCACTATGCAGCTTCATATTGACAGAAATTCTTACAAACAGAGGGAAATATACGCCGACAATTCCTTATAATTATATAATATAGGAAATCCCATTCATTAATAATATCAGTGAATGACCACCTTCACCTATACATACTACCTACCTACCTACCTACTTACCTACCTACCTACCTACCTACCTACCAACACCAACCCAGTAAACACGAAGACACATAAATAATATGTTTATTCCCACAACATATAGTTATATAGTTATTATAATTCTCTTAATATAATTATCTTTCTGAACATTACGTAATCACATCTTCTGGAAAACATTTAGTAGTAAGGTGTATAAATATAATAATGTTCTTTTCCTGGGATCCAACACCCCCGGGTACAACACAACGTTCCTTTAAACAGCGATCTTTCAACACCAGGCAGGGAAACTTTTGGTTCAAAGTAACGTGACCTCAAGTTTCAGAATGTATAGTTATGTTTTCAAACGGTTGCATCATTGTTTGGGAGGAATCGATTACACAAAGGTTCCAAAAAAAGGCACAAACACACTATATTATTGAGTTTTCATTTACAGTAACAAATGTTTCGTCTTACACAGAGAGAGAACATTTAATATTTATAGGTTGTGTTTCCTGTATACAAACGTCATTAGATGCATGGTGTTGAGTGTGTAGGGTGTAGGTGTGGGATGGTGTAGGTGTGGGTTAGACAGGTGTGTGTGTGTGTGAGAGAGAGAGAGGGAGAGACAAGGACTGGGGGACTCACTATAGATTGTTAGAACAGGGCGTGTGGGTGGGTGGGTGAGTGGTGCAGGAGAGAGAGAGAGAGTGAGTGAGTGAGTGAGTGAGTGAGTGAGTGGCACAAACAAACCAACAAACAGAGAGGGCTGGCAACCAACGAGAATACAAAGGGGCGTCGGTGTCAGATAATGGGGAGGAGCAACGCAACAAACACCGAGTCGGGAAATGAGTAACAAAATAAAATAAAAAAAACAACAACTAATAACACAATAATAATAATAAACTTAATCGACAACTTTGGAGTGAGGATGAATGTGGGGCTTTAGAAAATAAAATACATAACAGGGAATGGAAAATAAACATGGGGGTAAATAAATACTAATAAAAAATATACACTGGGTAAATGGGTAGTATAGAATGCATGTGTATATTGGAAAATGGTGTACATAAACAAATCTGTAGCTTGTATGTATGTATGTATGCATGTATGTATGTATGTATGTATGTAAAGAGATAAGGGACCATATTATAAACAAACACGTGACACAGTGATATGTAATGTTGCCAAAAATTTGATAGCTAAGTGATTGTAGACGAGGGAAGATTAGGATAAGATTATATGAATGAGGAAGGGGAGGATCTAACAGGAATATATGTGTAAAGGGAGGAGTATTAAATGGGACAAAAGTAGGAGTAGAGATAATGAGTAAACATAATGGAACGTGAAAGAAAAATGCATACGTGAGAGGGAAGATGAAAGATAAAGAACATTTGGAAGTAAGGAGAAAAAAAGGGATGATGATAATGCATGACAAAGGAAGGAAGATATATTAGACAAAAGAAGAAAAGACATGAAAAGGGAAGAGATAAAAGGAAAGAGATAAAAGAAGCGAAAGTTATTAATGAGAACGAGAGAAGAGAACGAGATTAAAAGTAAGATAATGTAGGGTTACATTAGAGAGAAAAGAAGCTCATATGAGAATTAGAGAGAGAGAGTTAGGGAGAATTAGGGAAAGACTTAGGGAGAATTAGGGAGACTTAGGGAGAAACTGTCTTAGGACCTTATATGTTCAGTCTTAATTAATGAGTCCTTAAAATATTCTACTTCACTTTAACGGACAGGATAAGACACTTTTGGTATACATTAGATTGCCTCAATTCCTCCAAAGTATGCCAGGAAACAGCTGGACCAGATTTACAAGAGTTATTTTGGCTGACTTGTTGCTGGGAATAGTTTAATTAAAGGAGAGGGAAGGTTTGTTTTGTGTTGGTAAATCTGGAGCATCTGCTGAATCTCCCAAACTAGTCCAAGCAACAGAACACCATTATTTTTTGCTCTTCTGGTCCTGTTTCCTAGCATACTTTGGAGGAATCAAGACACTCCAATGTACCAAAAAAAAAAAAAAAAAGAATTATCAACACTGTCTTCTCATTTCAATTAATTTTTTCTCACTTCAATTAATTTCTTCTCACCTCAATTAATTAATGTCATGAATTTTGTGTGAACCTGATTTAACGAATGTGATAAATATTATAATGTTTGTCCCGGCGTATAAATTTAAAAAATGTACAGAATTTTATTGTAACGACAATTAAGAAAATGGAGGACACCGAATTACGAATGTTTATCCTGGTGGTGAAAAAATAAATAAAAGAACGTATTAAAAGAACGTACATACATAATTTAGTTGTAAAGACGATGAAGATGATGGACACTGAATTGATAAATGTGATACTTATAATAAATAATGTTTTGTCCTGGTGGTGTATACATGAAGGAAAACAGACTGTACAGAATTTAGTGATGATAATAATGATGATAAGTGGACGACCGACTAGGCATACAACTCCTGATGATATTTTTAGGACTGTGTATGAATTGTTGTATATATGCTTGAGTATTGGTATGTTATTAGTGTATAGTTCTGTACCTCAAACCAGTAATGGACTCTTTGCTGTTCACATACTGAGACACATAGTAGTAGAGTGTGTGTGTGATTGTGATTGTGTGTGTGTGTGTGTGTTGTGTGTGTGTGTGTGTGTGTGTGTGTGTGTGTGTGTGATTCATTTAAGCCAAACTTAATACTAGTGGGAAAGCATCATTGACAGAGCTATGATTGGATTCCAAGACTCACTGAATATTTTAAATTGACGATCTATCATATACATTTTATAATTAGCCTTGCACAGAGAGATAATATTTCCCTTACTACATGCTTACAACTGATTAATAATATGCTGCTAAACTTTGTCAAATGAATTTAATCCACTTCATGACTATAGAAGGAAAGTGTCACACATCGACATTGACGAAATTTCCCCAATAATAATATCCGAATTTCTTTTTTTTACCTTAACTTCAACATCAGAATTTCCCTTTTTACCTCAACTTGAATATAAAAAAAAAAAAACTATTATCTCAATTTGAATATCAGAATTTCCCTTTTTACCTCAACTTGAATATAAAAAAAAAAAAACTATCATCTCAATTTGAATATCAGAATTTCCCTTTTTACCTCAATTATTCCCTGTTTACTCCTGAACATTGAAAACCAGTGATGCAAAAAAACGTAATCCTATCTATAGAGTTGTGTAAAGGACGACAACTCAGTCTTAACGCAATTTTTCTTCTGATTGTTTTGAAGGAAGTTGTAGTCGAGAGATTGGTTGGGTCTGCCGAGGAACTGTGTGTGTGTGTGTGTGTGTGTGTGTGTGTGTGTGTGTGTGTGTGTGTGTGTGTGTGTGTGTGTGTGTGTGTGTGTGTGTGTGTGAATATTGTTAAATTTTAATACGACAAGTACAAGTTCTGAGTTCTAGGGTAATAGTACAGTATAGGAGACGCAAATATGAATGACATATATATACGTTTGCTAAAAAATGACGTTTATAACACAGTTTAACGTACGGCAATGAACAGCGTTATGGAGGATACAGTATATATGACATCTCTCTTCTCGCAGTGTTACCAAGTTCGAAAATAAATAATGACCCATCTATTATTATATACATTAATTCAGTTTGGCGTGGAGTCATGTCAAAGCTCAGTCAGTCAGTCAGTCAGTCAGTCAGTCAGTCAGTCAGTCAGTCAGTGTTGCAGCAGGCAGTTGTTGCACTAATAAATACAACAACATAAATACAACAACATAAATCTTGCAACAACAACAGTACATTTTGACAGAGGGCAGCAGGAGGTAATACACGTTTGGTACATTTAGAAAGCCTTGATTCCTTTAAGGGGGTGTGTGGGAATTAGGGGACAGGCTTGGGGGGGTGCGGGAGTAGGGGGACAGACAGGCTTGGGGTGGGGTGGGGTGGGGTGATAAAAAGCCTGTCCCATATTCCCGCACCCACCCATAACCCCCCAAGCCTGTCTCCTTACTCCCGCACCTCCCAAAACCCCCAAAGCCTGTCCCCTACTCCCGCTCCCCCCTAAAATATGTCATGTCAGGAAACAGGACCAAATGGATACAAAAAAATAAATGATGGTCTGTTTGTTGTTGTTGGTTGGAATAGTTTGGAGGAATCAGTTGCTCCAGATTTACCAACACTGTATACTACCTCAATAATGGAACAGGTCTTGTACAGTTACATACTTATTTACCTATACACAGTACAGTCAAGAGCACTGATAAGTATCCAGGTGCATGCATGGGCTTCGAATACCTACCTAGAGACAGTAAGCAAGTAAATGCACACTAATATCTACATTGGAATGAGTTGGTTGGTGAATCTATACTGTTCGAAACTTCAACTACATTGGAATGAGTTGGTTGGTGAATTTATACTGTTCGAAACTTCAACTACATTGGAATGAGTTGGTTGGTGAATTTATACTGTTCGAAGCTTCAACTACATTGGAATGAGTTGGTTGGTGAATCTGGACTGTTCGAAGCATCAACCAAACCCAAGCTGTATATTTATTAAGTGCTTCGTGACTCTACATACAAAAACTTTATGCAAACACTCCGGTAATGTGTTCTATTTTTAAGAACCGATAATTAAGCCTTGTTTCTGAAGAATAAATTATAGTAGAGCTTTCCTTTTCCGTCTAAAAATACTGTATTAATTCATTTTAGTGACGATATTTTTTCAACGGAGCGAAACAATAACATGAACACAATGTGGTAACAAATTCTATAAGCCATATTGTGTGTTTCAACTTAAACACACACACACACACACACACACACACACAAACACACACACACGTCTAAATAGTGATGCATGTATATATTTGCATAATAATAATCACAAAACACTTCAGTTATCATTTATAAGGATTCAGATCACACACAACCTTTGGAAAATTACGAAGCACCTTTACAAATATGAATCCTGCATAATAATTATAATCTCCACATTATTAATTTATATAGGCTTTATTATTATTATTATTATTATTATTATTATTATTATTATTATTATTATTATTAATATTATAATGTATATATTGCATATTATATTGACAAAACTAAACATTCGTATTTAAATTGACTAACTCTGGGAGAAAATGTAAAGAGAGAGGTTTATAAAGTCTGAGAAACACCACATTAAATATATACATAGAATTATCAGGTAGTAATTAAGGAGAGATTGTAGTGTTGGTGAATTGGAAGGTCTGTGATTCCTCCAAACTATAATTATATGCCACGAAACACATCCCTTATTATTACCATTAATTAAGGAGGGGGGCGTCTGTTTTCTGGTATAGTTAGGAGGATTCAGTAGCCTTCCAATTCACCAACAAGACCATCTCACCTTAATTAAAGACCAGAACAGGAGGAGAAGGAGGAGGAGGGAGAAATATCAACCCATGAATTTATAGAGTGAAGTGAATGTGACAAGGCATCATGTGACACGTATTAAATAGTTGTTAATTAAGGTAAAGTTAATATTACCTCCAAGGAACTAAGGTAATTTGGAAGTGTGGTAAAAATTTAATACGTGAAGTGTGTCAATCAGTCAATCATGTGTTGTAGTCTATTAACCATTATATTATTATAATTCAAGTGTAAAGTGTATCAGTGAAGTGTATGTCCACCAACCCAAGTGTTCAAGTGTGTCGTATCAGACGAGAATTAAAGTGAAGTGTATTAGTGAATGAAGTGTGTCAACCAACCAGTTATTAAAGGGAAGTGTAATAATGATCTTATCTATATGTAAGAAAGAGAAGAGACTGAATGAAGTGTGTAAATCAATAAGTAAATAATTGGTTGTATCGTATTAATAACATGACTGTATTTAGAAGAGAAGGAAGTGAGGTTAGTTTGTCAAACATGTGAATCTACAGAGGTACAAGATATTCACAGTAACACACACACACACACACACACACACACTAATACACAAACAACACACACACACACACTAATACACAAGCAAAACACACACACACACACTAATACACAAACAAAACACACACGTACACACACACACACACTCACAACACACATACACACACCAATACACAAACACCAATACACAATACACACACACACACACACTAGACTAGAAAACCGTCACCCATCTAGATAGAGAGAGGGACAAGAATAATACATTAGTTTGGTTGATACACCCCTCTAGTTCTGAAGGCCTCGTATATATGTAAACAGTCCCTGGTATATTGTATTTATTACCAGGCCAGTAGACAGACAGACAGACAGACAGACAGACAGACAAACAGACAGACAGACAGGGGTAGTGGTGACCCCCTTCAAGGACCCTGTGATCGTATATGAATAAAAACTGGAGGCTTCTGATTCCTCCTGACCACGCCCTGAAACAAGCTATACTTCCATAATGATAGGAGGGTGTGTGAGTGTTTCGTGGCAATAGTTGAAGGACTCATATAACTCCAATTTATTTTCTGACTACATCACAGGGTTTCTTAATGATTATATTATATTATATATATAGTTAGTTAGTTTGGTTGGTATGATAAGAGAGATGGTGTATATAAAGTGTTAAATATTACTTAATAACCCACATTCATTGTTATAAAGTTTGGTGACAATAACTATATTTATGATGATATTAATTCGTATGTCCTATAAGTATAATTGTAGGATAAATATTTCTCTCACACGGCGACAGATCAACTTGTAGAAATGTGAACACAGAACCGGGTACCACTGGACAACTTGACAACATTCTCCTTCATCCTCTTGTCAAAACTAATGCTTCCTCCGTCATGCATGCAACTCCTTTTATCGTGAACTTGTAGGACGTCTTTTGTTTTCGTAAATGATAATAATAAAAAAGCAGCTTTGACCAGAGAACGGAGGAGGACGAAGGAAAGAAAGGAAGGAAGGAAGGAAGGAAGGAAGGAAGGAAGGAAGGAAGGAAGGAAGGAAGGAAGGAAGGAAGGAAGGAAGGAAGGAAGGAGAGGCAAGTGTAATTAATAGATCTACAGGATGGTCCAAAAATTATGTACACAAATCGACTCTAATGAACACGTAAACACCTTGTATGTAAAATTAGGTACATGAGGACACGACACATGGGCTAAGATCTAAAAGTGAGTATAATTGGGTATGTGATCTGTAACTGGGTCTATTTGGGTATGAGATCTAAAATTGTATACGTGAGGAAGTGATAGATCTAAAAATTGAGTATAAATATAAAAATTATGTGATCTATACTTGGGTCTATTTATAATTGGGTGGGTATATGAGGAGAGATAGATATACAGTACTCGCCTTTGCCCACCAGACAGACTCGTTCTTCACAAAAAACCCCATCACTGTGAACCTCGTGTATGTATGGTAATTTGGATACCTTGTGTAACCTACTGTGTATTTATTGGTCTACGGTGTTATAGGTGTCGACTCAGGAGGGGGCCATATGATTGTATAAGTGTGAGGTTACTTTCTTTACTGTATATGATTAAAACTTTAAGGTGTCATGCATGTTCTTTAGTGGCCAAGACAGGGAATAATGTTTCAACCAAGCTTTCCTCACCACCGACAACGACACTCACGAAATTTCAAAGCACTGCAAAAGTAATGGTAATATTGTTTCTGTATTTCGTTGTGATATTTTGTCGTGGTGTGTGTGTGTGTGTGTGTGTGTGTGTGTGTGTGTGTGTGTGTGTGTGTGTGTGTGTGTATAATGGTGAGGGAAGTTTGGAAGAAATAGACCACCATGGCACCTTCCCTCAGTCGTCACCACATCCACCTTAACCAGAACATGCATGATTAATTAATTGAGATCTAAAACCAATCTATCAAATACACAACTATTCAAAGTGTGTAAAAATAATACCGTACATGTATACTGAAAGAGAGTGAAGCATTATTACTGTAGAAGTACTGTAAATTAGACATTGTGATGGGATCGACTTTCTGCACAACAACAACAACAACAACAACAATAACAACAACAATAACAACAACAACAATAATAACAACAACAATAATAACAACAACAATAACAACAACAACTACAACAACAACAACAACAACAATAACAACAACAACAATAATAACAACAACAACAATAACAACAACAATAATAACAACAACAATAACAACAACAACAACAATAACAACAACAACACTATTTAATTTTCCGTGGTACACAGTTCATCTGCTGCCGTATAATTATACATCTTGTACCTATAGAGTGTGGCATTTACCTGTATGTATGTATGTATGTATGTATGTGTGTGCGGGGACTGCCAACTTAAATGCTCAGAGAAACACTAGTGAATGAACCTCCTCCACCTCCTCCTATTAATTAAGAGTGGAGTATACTTTTGGTACATTGGAGTGTCTTGATTCCTCCAAAGTATGCCATGCAGGAAACAGGACCAGAGGAACAAAACTAATGGGGATCTGTTGTTGCTGGGAATAGTTAGGAGGAATCAAACATCGTCCCAAAATATCAAAACTGTACCCTTCCCTTAAGTTAAACCCTCATCCATATTAGTACAGTAGTGACCCCCTCCCCTCCACACACACCCCCTTCAATACCCCATAAAGTACTATACACTGTTAGTCAATAGTTCACGGTTGTCATTTTAACCTATCATTTTTTTTTCACGACGAATAGTGTAAATTTTTGGATGTTAAGAGAAAAAAATATTTGGGAGACTTTTGAAAACTGATGGAAATGTTTTTTTGTCCCTATAGATATCCACTGGACACCATTAATATATATAATATGTATTGTATTTTCTTAGCACAAAAAGGTTTATTATTGTTATTGTCAATCTTATGAATTATGAATTTTACTCCCTCGGTCATACAAAAAGAAATCGAAGGTGAAATGGCAACCGTGTGATTAGTTCTTCCTGACGCCGGGCTTAGCGTTCTTAGCAAAGGTAATGATAAAGAGTTAACAGGTGTGTGTATATATATAGTGTGTGTGTAAGTAGTCGACATCACTCACAGTCTGGAGAAGAGTTATAGCGTTGTTATGTAAAGTCGCACTCACCAATTCGTAAACAGAACATTGGTCAAAAGGTATAGTCTTTATTTTACACACATACTGTTGTTGGGATTATTCTGCTGACTGATTCAAGTATTGGTTGGTTAATTAAAAAAACAAAACATTACTACTAATTGATTCAAGTATTGGTTAATTAAAAAAAACAAAATATTACTACTAAAAATATTTGGTGTTATGAAATTAATATACAACATTTTTTTAGTTGTTACGAACCCTTGATGTCACAGTGGTGTATACGAATTCCTGAGGCCGACTGTACAGTGTAGTCAGATGTCAACACTGTACTCGATAATGATTAGGTCTGACAGTACGGTACGGTAACTTGGTGAAGGAACACTTTATGTAAATAGTGTTGTGACAAGTGGATGTTTTGATCTGTAAAATATCCAGTCGTCACTCACAATTCGACAGAAAGTTTTCGTTCACACTTTCCTGTTATTGAAGTTGGAGAACGTGAGTTAGAGAGTCCACGTGGAACACAATACTGGCTACACTGTACACTCACAGGCAATAATATTCCTTGAACACATCTACAGACATCTGGCATCCCTATCATATTTCTATACTGTATATAAAGTGTAAAGAAAAAAGTCCCTGAATTATTAATTTTGAATGGTCAGGTACTGCATATATCCTATAGCCTTATCTCTCCTTCATTCGGGCAATACCTTAAGATATATTTGGTCCCGAGACATTCCTTTTCCTCTCCTCAACTGTCTCTCCTTTCCTTCTCTTTCTTTTGTGTTTAATGTCTCTCCTCTCTGTCTCTCCTCTCTGTCTCTCCTCTCTCTCTCTCTTCTCCCAAATCATACAAATCATACATAAACTCCTTCCTTTCGGGACTTTTACCAGCGACCACATACAGTAAACAATCAAGGTTATGGATGCCAGATACCTTAGAGATGCCCAGGGAATTTAAAAGGGGAGATGCTGTATGTGTTGGTGAATTGGAAGATCTCTTAATTCCTCCTAAGTATGGCACGAAACAGATCCCCTATTAGTACCATTGAAGGGGGTCTGTTTTCTGGCATAGGTAGGAGGATTTAGTAGCCTTCCAATGTACCAACACAAGAGTCTCCCTCCCCTTCGCCCCTTCACCACCATCACGACTCAGACACTGACCATGGCCGTAGTCAAGAAGATCGGTGTTGCTGACGATGACTTGGTACCATGCAGTATACGATGGCTGTGTAGTGTTATACGAGGGAAGGAAAGGTAGTATAGTATAGTAAGAGTGGAGAGAGAGAGAGAGAGAGAGAGAGAGAGAGAGAGAGAGAGAGAGAGAGAGAGAGAGAGAGAGAGAGAGAGAGAGAGAGAGAGAGAGAGAGAGAGAGAGAGAGAGAGAGAGAGAGAGAGAGAGAGAGAGAGAGAGAGAATACACACTACACAGCCATCGTATACTGCATGGTACCAAGTCATCGTCATAATGGAGTCATCGTATCGGTACCAAACCACTTTCATCACCAACAATATTCTTGCCTACGACCATCACCATGTACGACTCAACCATGCAAACAACCCCGGCTGTCAACAACAACAACAACAATAACAACAACAACAATAATAACAACTACTACATTTTATATTAGATTTCCGGACTCAGTATTTTCTTAATAAAAAAACCAAACAAACCCCAGGTCCATTTTAAGATAGAGAGACATTTTACAACTTTAATTAAACAATGTATAATAGGGTAGTGAAATGACCCAAGGTAGTGTATACCCAATTTTGTATTTTGCGTAGCTGTAGTTTATAAGGAATTGTGGATTGAACGTACAAGTTATCTATCCTATTATGCATCGCTCTGACGACGGGTGACAACAATAACAAAAAAATACTCCAATGTAATATATATATATGTATGTATGTATGTAATTTTTTTTTTTTTTTTTTTTTTATCTGGCGAAAATATAGGGCCGGTTCATTTTTCATAGTATAATTTTCAGTCCTTTTTCTTGACTGCCAATTAAGTCATGTCAATTAAGTCATGTCAATTAAGTCATGTCAATTAAGTCATGTCAATTAAGTCATGTCAATTAAGTCATGCCAATTAAGTCATGTCAATTAAGTCATGTCAATTAAGTCATGTCAATTAAGTCATGCCAATTAAGTCATGTCAATTAAGTCATGTCAATTAAGTCATGTCAATTAAGTCATGCCAATTAAGTCATGTCAATTAAGTCATGTCAATTAAGTCATGCCAATTAAGTCATGCCAATTAAGTCATGTCAATTAATTAAGTCATGTCAATTAATTAAGTCATGTCAATTAAGTCATGCCAATTAATTAAGTCATGCCAATTAAGTCATACCAATTAAGTCATGTCAATTAAGTCATACCAATTAAGTCATGTCAATTAAGTCATGTCAATTAAGTCTACTTGAATTAAGGATCAGTTTCCTGTATGGTATAATTATATAGTTAGGAGGAATCAGAAGCCTTCCAATTTATAAACAAGAGAATCATATCTTATTTAAGCAGCATCTTTTTAAGGGGTTGATAAAATATGAAATGGAACCCGTACATTTTCGCCAGTAAAAAAAAATAAAAAAATAAACTATGAGACCAGGGTGGGTGTTTTTATGAAGTTGTACCGGTGTGTTCCCAGTCCGTAACTTTCCCAGGATGGTGTTCAAATACATATACAGACTCACTCCAGTAAAAAAAAAAAAAAAAAAAAAAAAAAAAAAACGAATAACTTAATCTTTAATAAACCCTGTGATCGTCGTGTATGTGACTTAAAATTGGTGGCTTCTGATTCCTCCTGACTATGCCACGAAACAAGTCTCCTTCAATAAATAATAAAATTTTTAGGTGTGTGTGTTTCGTGGCAATATATTCGAAGGACTCACTAACCTGCAAAGTTCTGACTACATCATGGGGTCTCTTAAAAAAAATTATGCTGGTATAATTTCGTGGGTACAATATTATTTATCTATACGTCAAGGTTGATAATTGATTATGACGCATTTGTGAGTGAGTTACCTGTGCAAGAAAGCGAAAAAGAAGAAGAAAAGTACCTGACCTCCCCCCCCCACTCCCCTTCCCCAAATTATTATTACCTTAAAATGTGATAAGACGTCTCCCCTTGGAATCAAACGTGTAGTAGTTCAAAGTTACGGACTGGGGATATGGTATTTCAAAGTTACGGACTGGGGACATGGTATTTCAAAGTTACGGACTGGGGATATGGTATTTCAAAGTTACGGACTGGGGATATGGTATTTCAAAGTTACGGACTGGGGATATGGTATTTCAAAGTTACGGACTGGGGACATGGTATTTCAAAGTTACGGACTGGGGACATGGTATTTCAAAGTTACGGACTGGGGACATGGTATTTCAAAGTTACGGACTGGGGATATGGTATAGTCTCCTTCAGGTGCAGTGTTCATCCCTCCTCTCTTCCCATATTAATGATCTAGACTGCTTAACTTGTAAGTACACCAATCAGATAAATAAATAAATACATAAATACATAAATAAATAAATAATA
The DNA here is from genome assembly GCA_034508575.1 of Petrolisthes manimaculis. Taxonomy (NCBI): domain Eukaryota; kingdom Metazoa; phylum Arthropoda; class Malacostraca; order Decapoda; family Porcellanidae; genus Petrolisthes; species Petrolisthes manimaculis. The sequence continues at coordinate 759,212 of JAWZYT010000628.1, read as the reverse complement.
ATAATAATAATAACAAGGGCCATACAACCTATAACCCGTTTTATGGGACGTGTATGATGGATGTTGTCGCGTCCTTTAATATTAATTCATAAACACTAAGGTATAACACTAAATCCACATGGAAGTCTGTGAACCATGAGAGGAGGGAAGAGAGGGGGAGGGACACAGACACCAGTAAGGGACTATGTAATGTAAAGGAAGTATATTAGCTATCGACAACAACCACCATCACCACAACCACCACCACCACCACCACCATCACTATTTGACGTGAAGTGTTAAGAAGAAGAAGTGTGTGTGTGTGTGTGTGTGTGTGTGTGTGTGTGTGTGTGTGTGTGTGTTGTAGATAGATGATGAGTTGAAGGCTGATCATTCCTTTACAACAACACCAACCACGATAACAAACACTCCCTCTTGTGTTGTACAAACGACGAGTGTTGTTTTTGTGTTACACGCTGTTTTGGAGGAATAGATACAACTTCAATTCTCAGACTATATAATTATACAACATACAGGACCCTGAATTACAATAGAGCAATTCCTCATACAGAGATAACTATAATAGTGCCAAATTTGTATTACCACTTTGTATAAACCCCTCAGACTACAACCACAATCCAACCCAACAAAACCAACACCAAAATCTAATGGATATACAATAATAAATCCTCTGAAACAAGTCTATGAGATGTTATGAAAGGGCCGACTCCTGATTTCCCCTCCGAAAAAAGAAAAAAATTGATTAGGTTAAACTCTTTCGGGTTATTTTACGACCCACATGTTTCCTAAATGTAAAGTTGGCCTGAGCGGATGTTGTATGGGTTTGGGTTGACTTGTGGTGCGTCAGGGCGGGTCCTCGTGGAATATGTAAACAAAGATAAGAGGCTCTGATACTACATGCATGCAGTCTCTCAAACAGCAGTAGCGTTTATTTCGTGTTATTCTGTGTATCTTTCTTTACATGTTTACTTCTTGTTATTGTTTCCATTACACATGTCTACCTTTTGTTATTTTGTTCGTCTTACATATTAATCTTTTGCCTTTTATGTTTGGGAAATGGGTTGAAAGGTTTGATACCAGTCTCCAGTATACAGCGTACATACATTATAATTTTCATTGAATACAAAACACAACATGAATATAATCTGCCTGACTGACAGATAAACACACTACCTGCTGTAATGACGGTACAATACTTAACAACATTGTAGGTATAAAACCACAACACACAACCATTGCCTTTTTGTTTTGTTTTGTAATTGACTGTACACAACTTCTTTCTTACCTTATGAGAGGAACTTTATAAATACACACAAAGTTTCATCATATATATATATACCTATACGTATTAGCTTTACTAAACAATGATTCAGTAAAGTAGCTCAATGCGAATACATACACACACACCTTGGATTACGATACTGTGTTGAGAGACTGTATTGTACATCAGAGTGGCATTTATAAAACAGTACATAGAATCCAAGTGCGTTTCATAGTATAGCTAGAAGAGAAGCCTAGTGGGTGAGTGGGTCAGAGAGGGTTTTGTAGTGGTCCAGAATAAGTTTAGATGGGTTAGAAGGAGTTATATTATACAGTAGGGTGTTATTTAGACCAAGCTGTGTTGTGCCAGAAGAGATGTTGTAGGTAGAAGAGAGGATCCTATTGTCTGTGTATTCATAGCTGACTGTATATTGTGTTATTTTAGCCACCACCCATGTATGTAGGTATGTGTGTGTATGTGTGTATTTGATGAAGACACACATCACGTTGATAAATACTGATACAAACCATTATTATACTCGTTTGTCTTGAAGATTAATTAAGTAACAACAAGTAAATATATTGATACAACACGCATAATTTCCTATAAACAGTATATTATTATGTGTTTAATGATTTACCGTATATTATTATTACTCCACACATTCCCTATTATACACACATGCAATAACTGTTAAACAAACCCTGTTGATTTAAGTACCTATATATTTAGTTGCACCCACAGTCAGTCAGCTCAGAAAATACCGGCTCTAGTTAGAATGTCGTGGTCATCCCCAAACCTTGTCACAAAGTCCCCTTCATTTTTGTGCTTTACAGGATCGTGGGACATTTATTAGAGAGTGATGTGGCAGTGACTAGTGGAGTTTGAGGAGATACTTATTTACACTATGTTAAATATACTCACTATCTTTGGGTGGCTATGTTTCTGTTGACGAATTGAAGACTACTAGCCTAATTCCTTTAATAAAAAAATATATCTATGCCACCCACAAACGAGTATGTGAACTGAGAGGGTCTTTTTGGTGTTCATACAGTAGTTAGTTAGTTAGCAAGGAATTAGTAGCATACATTCCTTCTACAAAATTCACAGGTTCCTTAATTATACAAAGAGAATAAATAAGAGTAAAGAGAAGCCACACACACACATACATACCTCCTATATAAGTAATAACGTCAAGGACTCCAGTGCTGTTTGGTAAGTAGTTTGGTAGCAGCTGGTAAATGTAAACAAAAGTGAAGGGGACTGGACTGATTGATGGTGTGTGTTGGGGGTGGCCACGTGTTGTTATGCAGCCGTCACTCAGCCTAACTACCCTTTTCCTTCGTCCCATCCCATGCATTCCTCGTTCCTCCAGCCAGCTCTGTAAATGTGAGAAGGTATACAGACAGGATGAAGGATGGTGGACGTAGGAAAGAGTGAGGAGGTTATAGTGTGACGGATCATTTTAGTTGTATTGATGCAGAGTGTTCTTCTACCCGGGTGTTCATTGTTCACACGTAAACAGATACCGTATGCAGAAATAAACAAAACCTGAGTAGTTTGGCTCTTCATTATCCTCCTCTGTTTGTGTGTGTGTGTGTGTGTGTGTGTGTGTGTGTGTGTGTGTGTGTGTGTGTGTGTGTGTGTGTGTGTGTGTGTGTGTGTGTGTGTGTGTGTGTGTGTGTGTGTGTGTGTGTGTGAGTGCATTAAAATGAGGTGTGACATCACAGTAGAGGGATGGGACTATAATCAGGACATCACGTGACTGAACATTGAGCAGTAAACCAATCTGCCCCTGAGACAAACTGAAGGGGAAATTTAGAACTATAGAAACATGACATTCCCCTATAAAGTCCATGCTGTGTGTGTGTCCATTTTCAGTCCCCCAGAAACTGTGGTGACGGACAGACAGACAAACATATTCTCAGATTATATAAATACATAGATGTAAGTCTAATAAGTCTAATATTTATCAGTGTGAATCCAAGTTTAATATTTATCAGTGTGACTCCAAGTTTAATATTTATCAGTGTGACTCCAAGTTTAATATTTATCAGTGTGACTCCAAGTTTAATAATTATCAGTGTGACTCCAAGTTTAATATTTATCAGTGTGACTCCAAGTTTAATAATTATCAGTGTGACTCCAAGTCTAATATTCATCAGTGTGACTCCAAGTCTAATATTTATCAGTGTGAATCCAAGTCTAATATTTATCAGATAAAAATAATATCTGTATTTCACTCTCGCTTGTGTCATAAAATTTTCATCAGAGTGACTTACGTATTAGTTATTGAGTTATTTTTATCAAAGTAGAAAAATTTGTCTTTAGTCACCTGTTCTGTTCTGGCTCGAGTTACCCATCCTCTTTATTTTCTTCAACTGTGTTTCTTCTTCCTTATATTTATTTTCTTCGTGTTTGCCCTCCCTCCTCTCAATCACCTTCTCCCTCTTCCTATACACACACACACACACACACACATACACACACACACACACACACACACACACACACACACATGCACACACTATATGAAATAAACCGTTTATTATTATTATTATTATTATTATTATTACATACACACACACACACACACACACACACATTTGGACACTCATCTCAATAACAAAAATCAAGAGTAATGAGGCCTCCATTATGTCTACGACGCTGTGATAAGGGTAATTAGCGAGAGTAATTAGATGAATCAGCGCCAACCAATCCCAGAAAAATGGTGGAGAGAGAGAGAGAGAGAGAGAGAGAGAGAGAGAGAGAGAGAGAGAGAGAGAGTGTAGGCAGTATGGAAGGCATCAAGTTGAGAGAGAGAGAGAGAGAGAGAGAGAGAGAGAGAGAGAGAGAGAGAGAGAGAGAGAGAGATTGGGGCTGTAGGCAGTGTGTGTGTATGTAGGTGTCTCTCCTTTTCAAATGGAGGTGTGAGTGATGTATGTGAGGGAGGGAGGGAGTGTTGTGAGTGGTGAGTGGGTCGAGTGGAGGTGTGTGTGTGTGTGTGTGTAATGTGTGAAAGAGTGTGAGCGAGTGAGATGTGAAGAGGAAATAGGAGTTAGTGAAGTGTGAGTGATGCTTGTGAAGGAGTGTGAGTGAGTGAGTGAGTGAGTGAGTGAGTGAGTTAGTGAGGTGTGAGAGGGAGGATTGTGAGTGAATAAAATGTGAGTAAGGAGTGTGAGGAGTTGGTGGTAAGGAAGGAAAGGTAAGCTGCTTAACACACACACACACACATACACACACACACACACACACACACACACACACACACACACACACACACACACTCTGGTTTTAATTGGGTTTCATCTGAGGTGAAGGGGGTTGTGTTGGTCCCCAGCTCACGACACACCCACAACAACTTAAGAGGGTGCGGGAGTAGGGGGACAGGCTTGGTGTGTGTGTGTGGGAATAGGGGACAGGCTTGGGGTGGGTTAAGAGGGTGCGGGAGTAGGGGGACAGGCTTGGAGAGGGGTTAGAGGTTAGTGGGAATAGAGGACATGCTTTCTACCCACCCCAAGCCTGTCCCCCTATTCCCGCACCCCCCCAAGCCTGTCCCTACTCCCGCACCCCTCCAACCCCCCCAAGCCTGTCCCCTACTCCTGCACCCCCCCCAAGCCTGTCCCCTACTCCCACACCCCCTTAAAGGCAGAGAGAGAGAGAGAGAGACTTTTTTGTTGGTGAATTGAGAGGCTACTGTTTCCTCCCACCTATACCAGGAAACAGCCTCATGCCCTAAATGGTACTAATAGGTCATCTGCCTGCTGTTTCGTGGCATAATTTGGAGGATTCAGAGACCTATTCAATTCACCAACAATTAGAGTTTCCCCTGAAGTCATTATATATAACTAGTCTCTCTCCCACTCTCGCCATCATCACAAAGAAAAATAAATAACGTATATACTCTTTACACATTTGGTGGCAGGGTAAAGTGAAAAGCGAGGGGACATGCATGTAAGAGAATTATTAAGAAGGTAAGATGGAGTGATATGTAAGGAGTCATGCATGGAAACACGTACGTAAGAAGAGGGACAAATGGTCGAAGGATACATAAACACACAAGAGAAAACAGGAAACTAACAGAGGGACATGTTAGAGATTAGATAGGCGAGATGGGGACTGGAAAGATAAAGAGACAAATCTGAGAGAAACAAATAAGATATGATAATTATTGGGAACACATAAAACAAGGAGAGATAAATGAGTAGTAGGGATGAAATAAATAAGAGGAGAGGAATATGGGACACGTAATATTAGGAGACAAAATAATGAAAGGAGTATGTAAAAGAGAACAGGAAATGGGAGACATGTAATAAATAGAACAGAGAGGCAGGTTAAAGGAATGGAAACTGGGACACGTAAATAAGACAGACAAGAGAAAGGGAGACAGACAGACAGACAGACAGGCAAGGAGTCAAGGCTATACGTCGTCTCCACCAATCACTTACCGTGTTCATTTGTGATACTTGATTCAATATTCTTGTCAATCTTTCCAGCTTCCTCTTATACAACAACCTCTATCTTCTCTCTGACTCTTTCCATATCTACTCCCACTCCTGTTTCTTCGTGTTCCTCTTCCCCGTTCTATCAATCGTTCTTCATTCCTATCACCAGTCTACTCCCTTTCATTTCTTTAACTGTCCCTCCTTTCCTTCTATTTCCTTTTAGTGTTTTCTGTCACACCTTTCTATCAGCTTTTCTTTCATCCTATATATATACAGGGGTTTTCAGGGCTAGGTCGTCTCGTTTCATACTCAAGTAACTAATTAGATAGTCTATGTCAGTAGTTATGTTAGGAGTATAGAATATTCCAAGATGTTGTGAATGATGGTATAGCTATTCTCTCCAGATAGTGACGTAAAATTATATAAAACGGTGTCGTCATTTAGTGGGACTTAAACAGAATAGCAACCAACACCATAAATAAAGCTCAACTGTTGGTAATCAAACAGACCCACAAAAATTAATAGTTTTTTGTTTTTTTGCTGCTAAAAAGACCTTTGTATTTCTTTACATTCTCCTTCCCCTCCTCCTCCTCCTCCTCCTCCTCCTCCTCTTCCTCCTCTTCCTCTTCCATCTCTTCCGTATCATCAAATCATGACACTTTCCTACTTTTTAGACTCTTTTTTTGTGTTTCCTGTTCTTCCTTCTTCTGCTCCTCCTCTTCCCTCCCTCCTTCCTTGTTCGTGTCTTTCCTAAATCTTTTTCTTCATTTCTCATTCACAACCTTCCTACACTGTTTCCACTTATCCTCTTCTCCTGTTATTTTATTCTATACTCTCCCTCTCTTCCTCTATTCTTACATCCACTTAACATTTCCTGTTGTTTTTATGTATAGGTCACACATAGCCTGTTGTGGTGTGGTGTAGTGTGTTGTGGTGTGGTGTAGTGTGGTGTGGTGATGTGTAGAGCGTCGTGGTGTGGCGTGACTTGGTGTGTTGTGATGAGGTGTATTGTGGTGTTGTTTGTGATGTGTAGGGCGTCGTGGTGTGGCGTGGTGTGTTGTATTGTTGTGTTGTGATGTATAGGGTGTCGTGGTGTGGTGTGTTGTGATGAGGTGTGTTGTGGTGTAGTGATGTGTAGGGTGGTGTGTTGTGGTGTGTTAACATAGCGTGGTATGACCTACTTTGTGTGTTGTGTGTTGTGGTATATCTATGTGACTGACTGATGTGACGAGGCAGCACATTACTCACCAACTCGGTCAGTAGTGTCTATAACCAAGCACACGTCCCTCAATACAAAGGGTAGACTTCATTATTGGTGAGGTCTTATTTATTGTCCACTCTTTCCTCAAGCTAACCTATATGTTTCCTGAATCAACCTCGACCCCCATTCTTCTGTCCCTTCTTCCTTCTCCTGTCCTTTCTTCCTTACTCTATCCCTCCTTCCTTCTCCTATCATTTCTTCCTTCTCCTGTCCTTTCTTCCTTACTCTGTCCCCCTTCCCTTCTCCTATCCTTTCTTCCTTACTCTATCCCCCTTCCCTTCCTCACTTATCAGGCTTGTACTTCCCTGTTGTAAGTATGGTCATTGTAAGTATGGCTATTGTAAGTATGGTCATCGTAAGTATGGTCATCGTAAGTGTGGTTATTGTAAGTATGACCATTGGTGTGTTGTTGTTGTTGTTTGTCTTTCGTTGCATCCTTATTACAACATGCACCAAACATCATACACCTTGCAATGTCTCACGTCTCTCTCTCTCTCTCTCTCTCTCTCTCTCTCTCTCTCTCTCTCTCTCTCTCTCTCTCTCTCCAGGACCACAACAAAAAACAAGCCCAATATCAGAAATCCAAAAGTTAAGAGCAACTGCATTACCAGGAATTTCTAATCTCTGCTACAGCCATCCCATCCCATCCCACCAGCTGAACCATTAACTAACTATTTACAACACCAACTCCTGTATTTACTTCTCACAACACCAACTCCTGTATTTACTTCTTACAACACCAACTCCTGTATTGACTTCTTACAACACCAACTCCTGTATTGACTTCTTACAACACCAACTCCTGTATTGACTTCTTACAACACCAACTCCTGTATTGACTTCTTACAACACCAACTCCTGTATTGACTTCTTACAACACCAACTCCTGTATTGACTTCTTACAACACCAACTCCTGTATTGACTTCTTACAACATCAACTCCTGTATTGACTTCTTACAACACCAACTCCTGTATTGACTTCTTACAACACCAACTCCTGTATTGACTTCTTACAACACCAACTCCTGTATTGACTTTTCTCACAACATTAATAAACGCGTATATTATTTTGTTTGTGTTTCCAATATCTCGGGAAAACGTTTGAGGGACTGTAATAAGAACGGAAAGCTACCGAGTCATACCTAATAATAAATACATGAAATAATACAAATAAATAATAATATACACACCAATAAAGACCCATACAGTACAGTCAAGAGCACTATTAAATATACAGGTGTGCTTCGAATACCTATAGAGATTGTACTGTATATAAATTTGATAATATTGATGAGGTGGTGTATATAATAGGTGGATGTGAATGAGGTGGAAATATGGGACAGTGGGTTGTGTGGTGGGTGTAAGTGGTTGGAACAATGGATGTGGGGGTAGGTTTATAGGACAGTGGATGTGTGTGTAAGTGGTAGGGGACAGACAGTGGGTGTGGATACTTGAAATGGGTGTGGGTGTAAGTGAGACAGTACATGGGTGTGGGTGGAGCAGTGTGTGTGGGTGTGGGTGGAGTAGTGTATATGTGTGTGTGTGGGTGTATGTGTGTATGTGGGTGGAGCAGTGAGTGTATGTGCGTGTGTATGTGTGTTGGTGTAAATATGGGTGTGGGAGTTACTGAATTTGTTTTTTTCTACAAGTGGAGCAAAGACTGAAGGTGTGTGTGTGTGTGTGTGTGTGTGTGTGTGTGTGTGTGTGCTGCATCGAGTATGGTGTGGGTGTTCAGTTCCATGACACACTTTTCAATAGGTTTACCATGAACTGTGCCAAACTCTTTTACCCCACACAAAACAAAACAAAACAAAACAAAAGGAACATAAACAGAGCACACGTGTCGAGACGTTCCAAGAGCTATGAAGAATATGTCAGTGAAATGAAACTTTCTCATTTTTTTATTTTTTTATCATATACAAACAATACAAAACACATCTTTTCAAAGTGAGTCTGTCTGTTTTGCATAATAGCTTATAGAAATTATTATGTAGTAATAGCATATCTACACTACTGGCATCACTAGGACCTTAGAAAACACACACACACACACACACACACACACACACACACAAACATATGAATAAACGTAACGAAATAGGAAAGATTAATATTTTTTTTTTGGTTAGTATGCTTTTTCATTCACGTTAATCTAGCCTTGTTTTTTCTTTTCTTAAATTTTGACTGTTTTAAATGTCTGTACTTGTGGAGAACTGAAAGATGTTACACGTTGACATGACCTTACCTTCATTCTCTTTTCCTACTCTGGTCTGCACACACACACACACACACACACACACACTGACTCTAGGGCCACTCGCGGTAGTCACAACACACCTGCCACTTTCTCGTGACGTGTGTGTGTATGTGTGTGTGTGTGTGTGTGTGTGTATGTGTATGTATGTGTGTGTGTGTGTGTGTGTATGTATGTGTATCTGTGTGTGTATGTGTGTGTGTTGGGAATGACAAGTGCTTCAGTTGTGGGTTTCATGAATCCTTCTGGTTGTGTCGGAACAAAACATAAACTGTGTAATGTTCATGTTATTACGAATGCTTCCTTACTTTTATTTTATTTTTTCCTAAAGACAACAATAGGAAACTGACAACCAAACAATGCAGTCTAACAAAATAAATAAATAAATAAATAAATAAATAAATAACTTAATAAATAATGGACCACTCATCTCCCCAAAAGAAACTATTCACTTCCATACTCATTCACACAAAAAACAAGAACATGAAGGAAAACCCTTCAAAAGCTCCGGCTCTTAATGATTCAAGTGAAATAATAAAATATCCATATGTAAAGGTCTCAAAAATATTAATTATGTTTTATCTGGATTTTCGTATTCATATGGTTATATTGAAATTTTGAAAATTAACCCTTTTTATTGAGGGTGAACCCCTCGGTTGAACCCCCTCTCGGTTGAACCTCTTAAATATTGGTTGAACCCCTTTTAAGAAGTGGTTACCCCAAGAAGAAAAAAAAATGATAATAATAATAATAAATGATTCAATGTTGGTAAAAGAAAATGGATGGGAGGAAGAGAGTGAGTGAGTGAGTGAGTTGAACCCCTTTTAAGAAGTGGTCGCCCCAAGAACAATAATTACGATAAAACCTAGAACTCTCGGCTTAGGCCGGAGCTAAAAAAAACAAGACACAGGTGCCTCTACATGTATACATTCATTCATTCATTTACACATACACACACACTTGGAAATTTGACCTCCGACGTGGGGCAAACTTACACACACACACACACGCACACACACACACACACACACACACACACACGCTCATATAAACTGGGAATCACATGTAATAAGAGTAGGACTGTCTCAAGTACACACACACACACTCACACACACACTTACACACACACACACACACACATAAAAACTAGGAATCACACGTAATAAGTAGGACTGTCTCAAGTACACACACACACACACACACACACAAACACTTCTACCCTCATTCTTATACTATTTCGTCAGTTATTTCAGTCTCCTCTATCTTATTTTTATTTTTCGTCTGTTCTTTATGTTTATCACATTCTCTACTTCACCATGTCCATTCCCATCTCTGACCACATTGCTACAAAATAAGAGAGAGAGAGAGAGAGAGAGAGAGAGAGAGAGAGAGAGAGAGAGAGAGAGAGAGAGAGAGAGAGAGAGAGAGAGAGAGCATTAGCATTACACACATGAAGGCTATCGTACCGGTCATAGTACTGTACATCTATTTATCTATCTATCATTTTAGCCTGCCTCATTTCTGTTCTTGCATTACGACCCTGGAGTGGACTTTTGGTGTTGACGTGGTATTGACACTGATGAGAGGATGCTGTTCACAAACTTCCTCACACCCTCTCCTTCCCATTCATATTTCTCTAATCTCAAACTCAAAGTGATTATGAGGAAGATATTAATGTGTGTGTATGTGTGGGGAGGAGGAGTGAATATGAGGAAGATAGTAATGTGTATGTGTGTGTGGGGGGAGTGAATATGAGGAAGATAGTAATGTGTGTGTGTGGGGGGGGGGGGGGGGGAGTGAATATGAGGAGAATATTAATGTGTTATTAGTGGATGAGTGAATGTGTGTGTGTGTAGTAGGAAGTGAATAAATATGCTCTCGCTCGTTTTTTTTTCTTATACAGTCACTCAGGCTACATTTGTTTAGTAACTTGGGATTCAATAGATGTGCAGAGCTGACATGTTTTGCAGGTATTCCTCTGAACTTATACCTTTCCTTTACCACCTCGCTGATATCGGAAAGCCGCTTCTTCAATAACCAGTAGTGGGCATTTCACATGTTCGCGTATATAGGCTATATTTTTTTTTTGGAGAGTGTGTGTGTGGGGGAGTGGATGTGAGGATGTTGTACCAGTCCTGATTCTAGTCTCTTCAAAGAATCTGGTACAGTACATTGTTGTTGTAGTGAGTTGTTGGTTGTTGGTTGTTAGTTGTTGGTAGCGAGTTCGGCGGAGTGGTGTTCTTAGGTAATTGATTTCACAAGTTTCTTATTCAAGGCTTAATACATTTATTTATATACACTTATATCTACACAGGGAATGATACTGATGTGCCTGGTCTTATATGTATATAGTCTCTCTCTGTGGAGACAAGCCTATAGCCCTGGGAGACAGTTTAAGTTATCCTACCTATTAGGTAAGTATCACTGTTTATATACAATTTCACTTGAGTTGTCAGTTGTCTTTGGATACAATTATTACTGTGTGTTGTCATGCTTACGTGGCCGGATGCCACGTGGATCATGTGGTAGGAAAGTTACTTGTCTTGTTGTCATGTGGTCATGAGGTATAGTCCTCGTGTTCTTAGTCATACCTAGTCTGCTACATTAATCAGTTTATATTATCTGTGGATTAGGCATATCTCCTTGTGACCATTCCTTGGTTATGTCGGAGTCTTACTCTCTTTCCCTACTCTCCTTTCTACTCTCTTTCTCTATTCTCTCCCTACTCTCTATCGTAGGTAGAGAACAACAATGATAAGAACAACCCCTGTGTATTCAGGTGTTAGCCAATATTAATAAGGTTGGTGGTTATCTAGTTATTTGCTATACACTGGCTTCTATATCACATGGGTACCACTGTGACTCACACTGTTTATTACCAATATCTGCCCTCTGCTTATCTTGTGTACAGGGTCTTAGGCAGGCAGTCTGTTTACCTGTGTATTATCTTATAATTGTGGCATACAGCACTTGCCTTATTGTGTACAATCGCTCGAGGCCGCTACCGTAATCTGTCTCAGATTACCTTGATTGTGGAAACAAACATACAATGTAGGTAGGGTACACAATAACTAAGATATTATCAGTGAATACCTCAATAATAATATAAAATTGACATCAAAGACATAGGCACATCATATACTTAAAATGAACATCAATACATGAATAAAATACATTGGTACATACATAAAGAAATAATCTTAAAATTAATGTGTTGAGCTAGGTGCTTGTAGTTATGTGTATAAGCTAACCTATGCTAAAAATTCACACATTAATGAAGATGCCTTGTTGCTATGTTGTGGCTGTGCAATAACAGCTCAATGTTAATTTTCCATAACAAGATAATTCAGTCTACATTGATAGAGTTCTCTTATACAATGCAAAATATGACAGTAGACTTTTTCTATATAAAAATGTTATAGTACCTGCCAGAAAGATAAGACATGGGATATTAAATATTTGTACCAAGTTTTATTTTCATCAATATATGGAGTAACCAACTGATATTAGCAGGATGTTTGATTCCCAGTTTCCTTGAATAACTTCCCAGCTTCACTTTTTCTGAAACAACTGATAATAGGGAGATATTAAACAAGTCGATATTAAATGAAATATATTGAAAGGTGTAAGAGAGTGGGATATATTGTCTAGCAATTATATATTTTATTTTCCAATGTAACGATTCCCTTGAATCGATTTTATCTGAGTCTGCCTCTCTACAGTAGCCTTAATCCATGCCATGTGTAGGGTGAGTAGGGTAATATATTGTTAATAGTCTATCAGTAGGTAAGTATAGATAGTAGAAATAGAAATTTGATGATATAAGAGAGGTTTGATTAGTAATAGATATGAATTACATGCATATAGTGCCTGAATTGCTTCAAAGCAAGTGGAGATTTCGCATCCTTTGGAGGAATACTTGCCAATATTTATGCAGGACCAACATATAAATGAAGACATGCAACATGGTACTTGAGGAGTGTGTGTCATTGATGACATCAGCACTAAGTATAATACTTCTAGGAGGAATTTTGAACATTAAAAGATTATTTCTATTTTCATTGGGAATTCTTGAAGTGCGTAGCTTGTGAATAATACTTTACCTTCTATGGGAATAATAATGAGTATATAATCTTGTATTACAATACTACGCACGATTTTAAATAATATTTCAAATAGGTAGAAGAAAGATATTTTGGTAAGATAGTACTTCACACTGATTTTTCCTTTGCATGTTATAGTTATTATGTATGAGTTAATCATATCTTACCCGCAGTAAATACTCTCCTAATAAATGGTTGTACTTTCTTTCAAAGTTTCTGTACTCGTAATACAGCTTCCTGCTTCTCGCAGAAATAAAATAGAAGCCTACTAAGTATATGTGAATATTTTCTTTTGGTTAAGTAAAGCTCTATAATTCGTATTTAATATCTGTGCAATGCTTTTTACCTGTTACACTTACCACGATATGCAACAGTTTGTCTCATAATCCTTTATTTTATAGGATATATGTGTATACCACTATGTAAGCAGTACCAAATAATGTTCACGAAAATACACGTAAAATTTTCCCAACCACGCTCTGGGCTGTGGTGATGGCTCAAGCCATTATATATTTTGTATAATAAGCGAACAATATTACCTTAGTCGCTGGATTCCATTTGTGTGATACCTGTCAAATAAACTAGTGTATCAGTAAATACTTGTAGCTGTAGCCACTGCTCACTGGGATAAAATCTGTAAAGAGTAAGAAATAGTGATTATATCATTTGTCACCCTTAGTTTATTTATTTTTCTTTTCTTTTCATCTGCTTGTTAATAAAATTGTATACGAGAGCTCTCGGATTGAAGACGTCATCTGTCTTGCGTTGTGTTCCTCGTCTGGTTCTGCCAGGAGCTGTTGAGAGTAGAGACAAGAATTATTATCCATATAGGTTGATTTGGGCCACATCTGTAAAAAGAAATATTATTTTATTTCATAGTAAACCGATCGGATTTATGTTTGTAATTGATTATTTCATTATATAGTATATAGTAGGGATAAATTTACTAAGAAGAGGAAATTGTTATGTTTCAGTGATATGGATTGGTTTTATTTTGGATGGTTTTGCGCGCTTTACCAATCTCTTTATCCTGTTTACATATACAATATCATCCGCCTGGTAAAAATATTCTTTATTATAAGTTTATTACCTACTAAAGATATGACTGTGTGAAGTTTTTAAACTTCGATCGGGTACCCGTATTATTTTATGTATCACCTGGAGTGAACATTTGAATTATTTGCTTTATTAGACCGGCGATTACGCATTTTATTCCTGCAAGCCAGTAAATTGCTTGTGTAGGCGATTACGCATTTTGTTCCTGCAAGCCCGTAAATTGCTTGTGTAGGCGATTACGCATTTTTTTTCTTGCAAGCCCGAAAATTGCTTGTGTAGGCGATTACGCATTATTTCCTTGCAAGCCCGAAAATTGCTTGTGTAGGCGATTACGCATTATTTCCTTGCAAGCCCGAAAATTGCTTGTGTAGGCGATTACGCATTATTTCCTTGCAAGCCCGAAAATTGCTTGTGTAGGCGATTACGCATTATTTCCTTGCAAGCCCGAAAATTGCTTGTGTAGGCGATTACGCATTATTTCCTTGCAAGCCCGAAAATTGCTTGTACATCATGATGAAATTGTTGAACTGCAACTCACTGTTGTTCAGCGAAGTTGTCCTTGTTGTAGCCTGGCTTCTGTGTGGCAATTGTTATCTCATATAATTATATGAAAGACGTTTCTTGTACGCCATATAGTATTTGATTAGGAGTTTTTCCTTTTATTTCCATGTTTTGTAGTATTCATAGACTGTCATTTTTTTGATGCAGTCTTTCCATGTGGAGGGATTTCCATTGTTTCTGTGCCACCAAGTACTTGTAGTATTTTACGGTTTTGCCGTATTGTTAACCATTAGCTGCTGGGAGATATGGGGAGATATGGTTATACAAACGTTTGCTTCAAATTAGTAGAAATTAGATATCTTTATAATATTGGGACATGTATATGGGCATTAAATAATTTGGGATTAGATATATGTGCACGTATTATTTGCGGTTTTTATCATGTAGTGGTGCCGCCACTAAATATTTAGAAAATGGTTAACCATAGGTAATAGTTTATTTATGCCCTGATTTGTAATTGGTAAGGAAAGTAGAATTATTCCTATTATGTCTCCTGATTCGTCCAGGATTATATTCCTGTCATGGAGCATTGCATGTTTCGCACTGAGCGATATACTGTATATGTTTTTTCATCTGCCCATAGTTTATGTTAATAGTATATTATATGGAGATTGTTTTAATATTCTCTCCCAGGATGTCCTGTTGCATTTTGATAAAAGGGTAATTAACACTGAGGGAAGTATTATTTAATGTATCACTTTCATTGGTTTATAAGTCACTTTTACTAAGTTTTTTTTTTTTTTTTGTAAAAATCTTATCATAATGGGAAAAGTTATTGAAGTGACTGTAATTCTCGTCTATTATTTTCATCCTCAGAGTTAAATAATGTTTTAGTATATTTTAGCATAGGAATTGCTAATGTTTATGCATGTTTACCACGTCCATGAGTGACTTCGGAAGTAAATAACAAGATGATTGTTTAAGGGATTTGTTATTTTATCTATAATCATCTTGGAAGGTAGTTAATATCAATATGTGAGAGAAATTCCTTAATGGTTCGATAATATCTGGCTACTTTTCACGCTAAGGTTTGAGATTATACTAAGCCAAGAATGTATTAGTGATTCACGAGTATTTGTAAAGGATAGCCTAATACGATTTTCTAAAAGTACGAATTGCCCCTAACATTATTTGTTAATTGTTCCTGGTCCGTTACAGAGTAACGAGTTTGCTGTGCATTTAATATTCGTTATGCATAAGTATATACCTGACATAGAACTTAGCTATATCTTACATAAGTACAGTGCCTAAGTCACTGAAGAAGCATCTGTACACGTGATATTATTATTATGTATTATTATTATTATATATATGGAAATGCATTAATTGGAGCAGACATTAATTAACCTTTATTAACTTTTCTGACTTCCATACACATCTGTCACTCTCCTGAGGAGATTATTTAGTGCGTTTGTTAAATGGGAAAAATTTCTTTATAATGATTCTCTATATACGAACATAAACTCGAGTGATTTTACGTTAGTTTACTTTCATTGTTCGTATTTTATGCTATTGTGTATGGAGCCCAGTGGTGGTTAATGTATAACCTATCATTATAATATCCTGGTAATATAATGAAACATATATATTTAAAGTTTGAGGCCTACCTAATTCAATGTCTATTTAACCTTCCTTATTGTTAAATATTGTGATTGTACCTTATTAGAAAAATAATCAAATTGTCTAGCTAAGCGATGATTACGTTATTAATAACACTGACACGAAAATTTAGCATATGCTTAAATGTTGATTAAACATTACGTAACCCAAATGATCTACGAATGGATTCATAATAACCATGGGACGTATTAAATGTATTATTATATAATGCTACTTGCCAGTGTCCACTGACCAATTTTAATATGTTTTGTTTGAGCAATGTTAGCGAAAACATCCTTAAAGGAGGGAGGGGATATTTATATTTATTTGTAGCATTATATCTCTATAAGAAGTACTGGCTTAAATTCACCATCATTTTTGAAAGCAAAAACATTTGACTGTTAAAAGGGGGAGTTAAAATCTTAATAATACTTTCATCCAACATTTCATTTATCATTTATAATTTTCTGTCTAGTATAAGGTATGGTCGCCTATATGCTTATTTATAAATAGGTTATTCCTAAAAATGTTACCAGGTAGGGCAATCGCATTTTGATATGTGGCTAGTATATTAATAAAATTATCACGATAAATTAGAAAATATCGTTTCCTGACCAATTTTCTAAGTTTCTCCCTTATATGATTATCTTTTAACTCTTCGGTTAAAATTGATATATTTCTTGTGGTATTTAGTCTAACTTCCATCTTGTACCGATCATATAAATATGTCATTTTCTTTACCTGATTATTGGTAGTTGATTTCTTAAAGATATAGATAGTAGCAATATTATTATCCTTTACATTAGTGAAAGTAGATACATTCCCAGGTTATTTTCCCAGACTCTACTAAGGATAGAACACTAATATGTGGTTGTAACATGAGATGGAAGCTCTACCTTCGATTCATGGACGAAATTTAGTGGTAATATAGTATTATCTGCAGTAGGCCTTTATGATAATGGAATAGTTCCCGTTTTTTGTTTTGTTTTTTTTTCAATACATATATATGGACTTATATTTTGGCCTGGACAATCCTGTATTAAAATACATTAATACCTAAAATGTATTATTTTATGTTTAGTGCATATTATTATGTGTATTTGGTTAGTTTTTGTCTAACCGTACAGGAAGGGTTTAGTGTCCCTAATACCTGTTCATTTATTATTTGTCCTATGTGACAATTTTATATCACCTGTTCAATCTTAGTTTATAAAACCCGCTGGGGATCTAAGTTGCACAATTTGTTAAAGGAATTATCCGATAACAAGGAAACTGCTGCTCCTGTGTCTATCATTAATGAAATATTAGTATGTGATACTTAGACAGGGATTATTATTATATTTTAGGTATTTACGACGACAGGGCAGTTTTTATTTACTTATGTGATTATTGATGCCACTTTAATATCGTGGTGGTCTCGTTTCATACATCATGTTTCGATTGTGCAAGCTTTGTTTCCTTTTGTTAAGGATCATGTGTTCATTTAAGGAATACGAATTTGACTCATGTGAATGACAGTATTTATGCTTTGATTTCCCATTATTTCCTGTGGATTTATTACTATCAGATTCACTGGTCTTATGCTTATCTTCGTTACAATGTTTGCAACGTTGTCTGTGTGATTCCCTTTGAGTTATGGTATCAAAATTATAATTCTTCTTATCCCTGGAGTGAGTAATATGTAATACATGATGTATGATGCGAGATTTCTTTGAATATAATTCTAGCGATCCTGCTGATGCAAGTGCTTTTGCTAGTTCCCTTGTATTTATTTTGTTTGCCTTTCTTTTAATCATTCTTTGAACCCTTGTGAACGATTTATGTACTTTACCATCCCCCAAAACATCAATAAGTGACTGTCTAAATGTGGCATATGACGTTAAATTCTTTGGATTAGAAAAAGCACTTGTGTTTAACCTAGAACTGGCTGGACTAACCTGTGCAATATACTCTCTTACCAATGCTATTTTATGTTCGTCCTGCTCTATATTCGCTTTGCAAAATATCTTCTCCAAATGATGCAAGAAGAGATGAATCCCATATCTTGGATTATCTCCCTTAAAATGCTTTACATGAGAAATGGTGGTAGGTAAGAGTTTCATTGTTAGCATAGAAGAGACAGTGGAATCAGTATTTGTTAGATGATAAGCAGAGACGATAGGAGATTGTAGAGGAGTAGTCATTGTTAGTGATAATACAGGATGATATAATAGACAGATTGAGTTTTTAATGGGGTTATGGTTGGAGAAACAGAAAATGTACTCGTATGTGTTGGCACCACAACGAGACTTTTTAGGGAGGCAGGGGAATCTAGCTCAGAGGATATTGAATCATTATCAGGGATATTCGAAGTTATTGCGATACCTTTAGATTAATGGGGAAGAATTCTTTACTTTGTTTTAATTTGGCACTTCTTTTCTTTCTTTCTGGGCTTTAATGAGGAAACCTAATTTTATCCTAACATGTTCGTAGACAAGTGAAAAATAATGTAATGTACATGTAATGTGTACCTACTTTTAGTACTTTAGTTGCAACAATGATGATGACGACGAGTTGACGTCTAGGTGGGGTGTTCTGGCCAGTCGTGGTGATGAGTAGCTCGCACACTAACACACTAGTAGTCGTTCTTGGAGTGAAGATGATGAATGTTGACTTGCCTTTTACGAGAGAA
>JAWZYT010000628.1:622500-735000 GCA_034508575.1 Petrolisthes manimaculis | reverse complement strand
TTACATTACAGTCTATATTACATTACAGTCTATATTACATTACAGTCTACATTACATTACAGTCTATATTACATTACAGTCTACATTACATTACAGTCTATATTACATTACAGTCTACATTACATTACAGTCTATATTACATTACAGTCTACATTACATTACAGTCTATATTACATTACAGTCTATATTACATTACAGTCTATATTACATTACAGTCTATATTACATTACAGTCTATATTACATTACAGTCTATATTACATTACAGTCTATATTACATTACAGTCTATATTACATTACAGTCTACATTACATTACAGTCTATATTACATTACAGTCTATATTACATTACAGTCTATATTACATTACAGTCTACATTACATTACAGTCTATATTACATTACAGTCTACATTACATTACAGTCTATATTACATTACAGTCTACATTACATTACAGTCTACATTACATTACAGTCTATATTACATTACAGTCTATATTACATTACAGTCTATATTACATTACAGTCTACATTACATTACAGTCTATATTACATTACAGTCTACATTACATTACAGTCTACATTACATTACAGTCTATATTACATTACAGTCTATATTACATTACAGTCTACATTACATTACAGTCTACATTACATTACAGTCTACATTACATTACAGTCTATATTACATTACAGTCTATATTACATTACAGTCTATATTACATTACAGTCTACATTACATTACAGTCTATATTACATTACAGTCTACATTACATTACAGTCTATATTACATTACAGTCTACATTACATTACAGTCTATATTACATTACAGTCTACATTACATTACAGTCTACATTACATTACAGTCTATATTACATTACAGTCTACATTACATTACAGTCTATATTACATTACAGTCTATATTACATTACAGTCTACATTACATTACAGTCTACATTACATTACAGTCTATATTACATTACAGTCTATATTACATTACAGTCTATATTACATTACAGTCTATATTACATTACAGTCTACATTACATTACAGTCTATATTACATTACAGTCTATATTACATTACAGTCTACATTACATTACAGTCTATATTACATTACAGTCTACATTACATTACAGTCTATATTACATTACAGTCTACATTACATTACAGTCTACATTACATTACAGTCTACATTACATTACAGTCTATATTACATTACAGTCTATATTACATTACAGTCTATATTACATTACAGTCTACATTACATTACAGTCTACATTACATTACAGTCTACATTACAGTCTACATTACATTACAGTCTATATTACATTACAGTCTATATTACATTACAGTCTACATTACATTACAGTCTATATTACATTACAGTCTACATTACATTACAGTCTATATTACATTACAGTCTACATTACATTACAGTCTACATTACATTACAGTCTACATTACATTACAGTCTATATTACATTACAGTCTATATTACATTACAGTCTATATTACATTACAGTCTACATTACATTACAGTCTACAACAGAATTTTCATTCATCAGGTTAAATAATACAGTTGTCCCCCTACTCCTGCACACCCCCAAAACCCCCAAGCCTGTCCCCCTATTCCCACATCCCAATGTAACAATCTTGTATGTTGGTGTTCACTTTTTTTTTCTTTTTGAGGGAAGTGTTGTATTATTATGGGACAAAATTAATGTCGACTTCAATTATCTTGTCATGAACTTTTTGCCGTTTGAGGGAATAATTACAGTCACTATCAGAAGTACATACATAATATTTACGTTTATAAAAACTTGACTATAACGATGGACTTTAACTTTGTACAGTGCATATTTACTGGTTAAAGGCTTATAATTATATGAATCTTATAATTATCATGTAAGGTAAATGAAGTTTACAGTACACTAGTTTTTACGTATAAAACACGCCCCTCTGAGATAGAAATAACTGAGCACACACACACACACACACACACACACACACACACACACACACACAAACACACACACACACACACACACATAACACACAGCTTCCATTTGTGGTCATGCAATAGAACTTGTTTTCACCAATTAAATTAAGACATCAGAGTTTGTTCATAATCACAGGTATGTATGTACAGGCACGAGCACAAATAAGTATACCGGTGTGCTGCTTCGAATACCTATATATAGAAACATACAGTATAAATAAATGCACAATAAAGATCTCCATTGGAATTAGTTCGTTGGTGAATTTTATGGGGTCTCTCTCCTTTTCTTAATTATTTTTCTCTCTTTCTCTGTGTCTCTGTCTTTCTCTATCATGTTCAAAGCTTCAACCCAAATTGTATATATATATATATTTAATTAGTGCTCGTGATTGTACAGCAGACACTATCAATTTTTGTACACACCACCAGCAGACACTAAAAATTTTGTACACACCAACAGCAGACATTAAAAAGTTCTGTACACACCACCAGCAGACATTAAAAAGTTCTGTACACACCACCAGCAGACATTAAAAAGTTCTGTACACACCACCAGCAGACACTAAAAAGTTCTGTACACACCACCTTTCCTTCCTGACCAATTAATTAATTACCTTAAGAAATGTTGTGTCCTTATTTTCTTCAGTTGGTAAGATTAACACATGAACTCTATCCAAAATAACAGACATAACAAATGAACTATAACCAAAATAACAGACATAACAAATGAACTATAACCAAAATAACAGAGATAACACATGAACTATAACCAAAATAACAGTGATAACACATAAACTATAACCAAAATAACAGACATAACACATAAACTATAATCAAAATAACAGAGATAACACATGAACTATAACCAAAATAACAGACATAACACATAAACTTTTTTCTGTTGACTGTAAAATACCACGAGTAACAGAAACATACAACAGAGTAACTAACTAACTGACTGACTGACTGACTGACTGACTGACTATGAGGTGAAAAAAAAAATGCTTAGTATGACTGACTACTGTTGAATGCTGACTTTAACACCTTGAATTCCACCACCCCTACCCACCCTCTATACCTATATCCTTGTACCGTCCCTCACTGTCACACACACACACACACATACATACATACATACATACACACACACATGTAGAGGCCAGTCAGCATCACACAAACACAAACACACACACACACACAGGCAAGTCATCATGCCACACACACACACACATACACACATGTAGAGACCAGTCAGCATTACACACACACACACACACACACACACACACACACACACACACACACACACACACACACACACACCACACACACACACACACACCACAGCCTCCTGTTCAACACACATACCACATTTTTGAACAATTTATAAAGGGATTTGATTTGATATATTTTTTGAGGGAGGCACCAATGACATTCAGAGGATACAATAATCATGTATTACCAAAAAATAACATAATATATGGACGAGTTCTCATAAATTAAAATGTTAAGCGTCACATGATGATAAATAAAAATAGGCTTGTATTAATTCCCAGATAATATCAACAGGTGATGTAGAATAACCTCACGTTATATACAATCCACCAGGAATGATAATAAAGTCAGCAGGTGTATCATTCTGTATCAGCTGGTTAATATCGTCACGTGGTTCACTGGCTGATGTGGAGTGGATTAATTACGAGGGAAAAGTACAGTGTTTGTGTTGGTAAATCTGGAGTACAGTCTACATACTCCACCACTCCATGTTATAGTAGTACAAACTCCACCACTCCATGTTATATAGTACCACAAACTCCACCACTCCATGTTAAAGTACCACAAACTCCACCACTCCACCAAGCTCTACACCCAACAATAATGACCTAAGATTATACCCTCAAACTACTGCACCTGGTGGTCTCAAAATGCCTATAAGAGAGGTCATTATCAGGGTATAAAGACACTGAAGGGAGGACGTTTGTTACCATCACCCAGCCACCTCGTCCACCACCTCCCAATGACCTCACCTCGTCTGCCACCTCCCATGACCCAACACCCCAACGTTGGCTTTACAATAATAAGCTGTTTTTTAAAGTTCACTTCAAAATATTCATGAGGTGATGCTTCCTAAACCTTTCTCATTCCTCTGTCGGTCGGTTTTACACTCGTTTCATCTGGGTATATTTTTATCAAAGTCAGAAACGCAAATAACCTACTAATAATTTTGTAAGACTTCCAGACATTGATCAGACATTAATAGACGTGGATATAAAATCAATTATGTATTTATAATTTAATATTTTCAAAGCTAGAAACACAAATAACCTATACTAATAATTTTGAAAGGCTTGAAGGCATCGACCGAACATTTATAGACCATCAGACCACTATGAATATAAGATTAGTTGACCTACATATATAAAACTATTTGTGTCTTCCTCCTTCCTTCCCTCCATGCAGCCACCAACTCAATTTAATTCTCCAAATAGCCTAGACCCCGTAATGATCTTGCCTTGGTGACCAGCAGAACACACACATCCATCAAATATTGCTGCTATCTTCAATAAACCGTTTATTATTATTATTATTATTATTATTAATGTTTCGGTTCTGAGTAACGTGGGATAATCTGTAAACATGCTGGTAGTTCTGTGTGATCGTGTATGAAAATTGAAGGCTTCTGATTTCTCCTGACTAAGCCACGAAAAACGTTCCTTCCATATAGGTGGCGTTTCGTGGTATAATATTTGAAGGACTCATTTATCTCCAATTTTTCCGACTACATCACAGGGTCGTTAAGGTGGTGTTGGTTGATCTGCTGGTTAGTATATGTATGTCAAGGGAAGATTATTTTGTTTGTTGGTGAATTGGAAGGTAAAACATGTCCCCTATTTGTGTTACCATTTATTAGGGTGTCTGTTTTCTGGTATAGTTATAGGAGGAATCAGTAGCCTTTCAATTTGCCAATAATGCAGACAGGTTTCCTTAATTATGGGACCCTGTGATGTAGTCAGAAAATTGGAGGTAAACGATTCCTTCAAATATTACCACGAAACACACACACCTAAAGGGAAGGAGTGTGTTTCATGGTATAGTGAGGAGGAATCAGCAGAAGCCTCCAATTCTCATACACGATCACAGGGACCTTAAGTTAATTTGGTAATACTTAATACGTCAGTAAGCGGTGATTTTGGGGAAGTTCATAATTCTTTTATTACTATTTTATTACTATTTTTTACTATAATTATATTTTCTGCCTCATTAAATTTGTCTTCGATTATCAATATTATTTGTCTTGCTACGTAAATCTTTATTGAGTTTGGTGTAGTGATGAATGAGGCACGTCGGTAATGATTGAAATGGTGTAATTACCCTATAGGTATATACATTGAAGCGCCTTGATTCCTTCAAAGTATGCCACAAAACAGACTCAGAGGAACAAAAATAATGGTGTTCTGTTGCTTGGAATCCTCCGGATTTCCCAACAGTGTATCCTCCCCTTAAAAAAAATAGCCAGGCAGGACAAAATTGAAGGGCGATGGATGAAGCCTAGATCACGTCAACACATAATAATTGACGATGCTCAGATGCCAATTACGGAAATTAGGGCAAATCCTGCTCCAATTACCACCAACATCTTCCTACTGAGACCCCCTCCCCTCTACCCCATCATATAGTCACCCCTCCACTCCCCCCATCCCTCTCCTACACCATCATATAGTCACCCCTCCCCTCCCCCATTTCTCTCCTACACCATCATATAGTCACCCCTCCCCATCAGTGTCTCCCCTACCCCATCATATAGTCACCCCTCCTCTCCCCCATCCCTCCCCTCTACCCCATCATATAGTCACCCCTCCCCTCCCCCATCCCTCTCCTACACCATCATATAGTCACCCCTCCCCATCAGTGTCTCCCCTACCCCATCATATAGTCACCCCTCCCCTCCCCCCATCCCTCCCCATTAGTGTACAGTTACTCATAAAAAATAAGACCCCCCTCCCAGGCCAGTCACCTTCTCATAGTTACGGTTCTGGCAACAGTGTACGTGACGTCATAGTGATGGTGCTTGAGAGATGTGAAGTTGATCTGTTCGACTCAATTGGAACTAACGATACATGAGTTGGGATAATGATTCGAGCAAACCACAGCTTTCCTCCAAACACCACAGCCTCTGACGTCAGGTACAGTTGCTAAAAAATGTATTGCGACAACTAACTATTGATACAACATTAAATATATCAATGTCTATAGGTGTTTGTAGGGAGTTTAAGTATGTATTACAGAAAGATATGTATATTTCCCTCTGTTATACATGTTTATAGTCCCTACAAATAGTTGTGGATATTACTATGGTTAAAGTTTTATCAAGATTTGTCGCAATACCTTTTTTGGCAACTGTACAGTCATGGTCAATAGTCCTGCAACACCTTCCAATGAGATAGATGGCTTCGAAAAACTCCAGCTGTTGGTCTGTGCAATATTGGTTCATACGATTCACTCAAATGGTTCGCTTTTATTCACCAGCAGGTTCCAGGACTTTTGACCATGACTTGTACAATGTTACCACAACCGTTATCACACACGAGTTATTAATTAAAAGGTGCCTTGCCTTGGATGGGGGTGGGGTAGGGGTCGGGTCTTTAGTTTTACGAGTGACTGTAGTACCTTTCCAATATAGTACAGTACAATCTCCCCAACATTCCCCTTTCCAGTATTTTCATCACACCCGATCATTTTTCATCCACCAACGCTCCTTAATTTTCCCTCTACTTCACCACACATAGGCCTACCCGTCTCTTCCCTACAATTTAGTGTCTTGCCATTATTTTAGTAACGAGAAATTTAACTACAGAAGAGACATACGTATCAGTGACAATAATAAAATACCTGAGTGTAGAGTACAGTAGGTCTATGTGTACAGCAGGTGTGGTGTTGTAATGGTGTAAATAATGTCATACGTTATTTGAGGGATTTTCTGGTGTGGTGATATATATGAGTGATGTTTGGTATGGTGATTTAATGTTATGTTACTCATGTTGGATTTGTATTGTGTTCAGGTGGTGAGTGATCTGTTGTATGGTGTTACTAAAATGTTGTCAAGTGGTGAGTGATGTGTGGTATGGTGTGTTGATGTTATGTTACTAATGTTATATTGTCTTCAGGTGGTGTGTGATGTCTGGTGTGGCAGTGTGTGTAGTGGTGGTGTGTCTGTTGGCCGCCATACACACCGTCCATCCCGCTCCTTTACCCTCCTCCTCCTCCTCCTCCTCCTCCTCGCTCCTACTCGGCCTAGACCAGCCTACTCTAGATGACTCCTGGCCCGTCATGCTCCTGGCCATCCCGACTGACGACCTTGACAATGGCCACCACCCGGGACCTGGCCAGGGGGAGGAGGTGTGGGCTGTGACTGAGGGCCTTCCAATCCAACCCCATCACCACTACAACACACGTCGTCACAACACTGGGGCAGGAAGACACACCACCAGGCCTCTACTTCAGTCTACTTCCTCGTTACTAGAACAACTAGGACAAGACGACATCAGGACCAGGACACGTGAGGATGAAGGGGAAGAGCAGACCTACAACAACAACAATAACAACAAGAGGGAACTAGAAGAATACCCACGTCGCTCCCAGCTGAAGAAGAGAGCTATCAGTATGTGGTTGACATTACACCCACTCACCTCCACCTCACGTCACGTCCCCGCCCACCACAACACCCAGATCCTTGACTCAGACTCCTCGCGGCCTTTGGGACAGCGACTCCGGTGGGGTAGATAACTCCTTCCTTCCTTCCCACCCTACTAACACCATGACACACACACACACACACACAACCCCAGCATACCCTACAATACACCTATCACGCATCCCCCTAATTTCGCTACCATAGCCAACCTCCCTTCATTAATTTAATCTTCTCTTCCCTATGTTGATATTCCTTAAACCAAGTGGTTCACATTTTGCTTTAATCCCATCAATGACATCACACCTCCGAGTACATCTTTCCTCCCATCTTCACACATCATAACCACATATTAACCCTATCATCTGTCCCCATATACACTTTCCCTCCTGACACTTTCTGATACTGAATTTACTGATAGTCCCCTTTCCACAAACACTACCTCTTCACAAACACCCTTCTCCACATCGCATCACCTCATCTTCGGAACTCCACTTGACACACACACCTCTATACCTACTTCCACCTATTCTGACACTCCCACCACCTTCTTCACGGTGCAGTCGTCTTCATTTTTACTGTAAAATTGTAGTAATTCTTTCAAAACCTTCAGTACTCACAGACTGTTCATACATTATTAACTATATATCATTACAATCTTAACCCCGATCCTGTTAAGAGTAGGCCTAGTTGTCCATTTCACTTTGCATTCCACCCTACACTGAGTCTGGGTAACCCTCAACCCAACCCAGCACTGAGAAAACCTTGCATCCCCCTCAGTGAATGACCCCCCCCCCTCCCCCCTCCCCTCCAGATAGCTGCCACATGACGCCCCGGAGACACATAACGAGTAGAATTATAAAATCGGTATTATAAGGTTCAGTACTAGTCAGCTCTGGTTACTTATTAGTGCTGTAATTTCATCAATTGGTTTGTTTGATAATATTCGACGAACACAAGAGTGCTTGTCTAGTAAATAACAGCATATAATATGATATTAACCTTCTCATCCAGTAGGTAACATCATTAACAACTTTGAAAAAGTTTAACTGAACAAAGAATCTATTGAATTAAGATTATTTCCTTGTATAGTTGCGGCACAATAGTCCTTGATTAGGGTGTAAGGAGAAGTCTGGTCAAGGATTATATTCCGCGACTGTACACTAAACTATAATTTCATAAATACAGTATTGTAAGTGTATTGTTTAATTTAAATGCATGAAATGCAGACAAAATACAATATGTATTATTAATAAAGCCTAACGTCTGCAGATAAAAGTGTTTTGTCTGTCCTTGACATAATTAGTTTATACTGTGTAATACAATGTTGATGAGGATGTAAAGTAGAAAAACGAAGAGTGAACTAAGTCATAAAGGAGACGACAAAAAGCCTAAGCTAGAGAGGAGGGACAACAAGTAAAATGAAAAAACAAATAAAGATATAAAAAGAAGAAATTATTAGGCTCGGATCAGAAAGGAAATATTGCCCACATATTAGCAGACAATAAAATATATCCTACCCCTACGGATGTCAAAATGTAATGTAATAAAAACAAACAACAACAACAACAACAACTGATGACAATATATCCCTACAATATACATCTATGGATGTCCAAGTGTACTGTAATAAAAAACAACAACAACAACAACAACTGATGAAACAAGATAATCTGACCACCTTTACATTGATATTAACTATTATAGCCTATTATTATACTTATCCATGGTGGGGGGATTTAATACTTTTTTTTTTGGTTGCCAACTGTAGGCCTTACATACATACATCATAAACAGTATTATCAATTAAATAGTATAAGTAAGGATAGGCTACTCTTTGGTATTAGTACGTGGTAGACAATAAATTTTAACATAATTATATACGCGAGATGTATATTTTATCCATTTCCATTACTGACAGGTATAATACAGTATACGTAAATATAATTATTATACTTACGGTAAAACTTCACTATCGTACAATACACACATCCATCCATCCATTCACTCTGCTGGTCACTATAGTAATATGATTATTAGGTGTACTATACTGTGCTTTGGAATGTACTGTATAATATATATACAGTATATATATTTCGGAATTTATTTATTTATTTATTATTTTGGAAACAGAACCCAGATCCATTAATTAATCAAACTTGTGGTGAAAAGCATTGAAAAAACCCCAGACCAGCTGACCTAACCTGATTTGCCCTAACCTGACCTAACTTGAACTGACCTAATCTAACTTGACCTGACCTAACCTGACTTGCCCTAACCTAACCTAACCTATTAAGGGCCATATGAAAGAAAAGTGATGGTATGAACGATGGTGTAGTAACGGTACGATGACTCCTACACTCAGTCCACAGACACATTATACAACCATCGTACCAACACCATGAACGTTCTTACATACGACCCTAACATATATAAGTAATAACAAAATATATGACTAACCTTTAATTATGGGCTTCCAAATTCCAAAGTTCCGATTCCTCCTGACCATCCCACGAAATATTTGAAGGACTCATTTATTTCCAATTTTCTGATCAAGGTGGTTAATTCTTCATGTTGGTTAATTACACACACACACACACACACACGTAGAAACACATGACCAGAGACACAGGCCGTTAATTACACACACACAAACACATATACTCAGAGCTATATATATATGACCATTGACCAAGACACAGGCTGTTGGATCATGTAGCTAGGGTGTTTACCAATATAATGACATTTAATATTATTGCAACAGGGTCATTATATACATTCATACTTTATATACCTATCAACCTTAATTATTACTCTACAGTCGGCAAAATAAGTACGGTATTTGTAACTATTACTGTAACTATTCATAGGGGTGTTCCAATACTTTTTTGTCGACTGTAGCCTGTAATGGAGGGAGAGAGAGAGTGTGTGTGTGAGGGTCTGTATTCGTGTATGTATGTGTGTGTGTTCGTGTGTATGCGTGTAGGCTATGACTGTATGTGTGTATGTTTGTGTGTATGTGTGTGTGTATTCATGTGTATGTGTATGTGTTCGTGTGAATGCGTGTATATTTATGTATATGCTTTGATGGCGATGGCTATTTTTTTCATATTTTCAACGTGAGTTATTAAAATTACGTGACCTGCCTCGGTGACTTTGGTGTATGATATACTGTAATCGTGTATTGCCTCAACCGGAAAGAAAACTCCGATAGGTGGGACTTGCCGCAATATATCCTGGAGCGATATTGTCCCGTGTAAACCCGCCTTTAGTCACTGCTTAACAAGTGTGAGTCGTGACAAAGTTTGGTATTATTACAGAATAACTGGTTTTTTTTTGCTAGGCTTCCTCAGTGTTACCACATTTGGCTAAGTCCTGGAAATTTGCCCAGGTCACTTTATGATAGTTTACACAGGTTATACCCAGTAGTTTGCCCAGGTTAGGTCCCGGTAGTCTGTTGTGGTCTAGGTTAGGTTAGGTCAGGTCAGACTCCTAAGAGAAACACCATAGATGAAGTGTCTTAGAATGGTCCAAAATAGTGGATAATGATACTAAAATATACAATATAGTGAACCCAGTTCTTCTGTAACTTTATCCAATGTGTATATTAATTATATTGTCCTCTGATTGCAATTGGTCAACTTTTCTTTATTTAGGGAAAAACTATTGATATTGGCCTATGTGGACGACTAACTGATCATATAAGATACAGTATCACTGAAAAACATTACTAAAAAACATTCAGCCTCTGGCTAGCTCAGTGGTAGAAGTTATGGCTGCAATTCTATAGCCCAGCGTTGGATCCTTGCTCGGGACACGTTAAAAATGCCATTGATGCCAGAGGTTACCACCCCTGTGAGCAGGGGGTGGGGGGTTTGAGTCGGCTGTCTGAGGTCTTCCTGCTTAGTCAGACATAGCCGAAGCTGACTCGGGTCTCAGGTGGGTGGAGAGGTCTCTGGGCCACGTATCACAATGATCATCCTTGTGATGTGTGCTATAATTGTGTTTCATATACAGTGTGTGCTACACTCTGTCCCAGTGACTGCCACTCACTGGCACCTTTAATAACCTTTAATAACTAACTAACTTAAGGGTCAAGGAATGTCATAATTAGCACAATAATCAATTTATTAGCATATACATCTGCATACCTAAGAAGACATAATAATGATAAAAAAATGCACGAGGACCAGAATTTGTAACCTGCAGTGAAGGATGCACAAAGTACATCAAAGTACAGTACTTATTTTGATGCATCACAGATGTATTTTGGTGTGAGCTTATAACATTGTCACCTTGAAGAGTTAATGTATTTGTTTGGTTTCAGCTATTCAGTATTTCACTGCTGAAACTTCATAAATGATCAGTATATTAGAAGTGGAAATGGAGTGTGAATTTATGACTGTACATTCTAGTTACAATACAAATCTCTTGACATTGCCTTATCACTTGTATTTATTGGTAATGATACTCTTACAGTGTACTTATTATTTGGAATAATGAAAGGAAAGAGTTATAACCTCTATCATAAAGATCAGAATAATTGAGATACAGTAAGTCATAGTAGCTGCTGATGTATAATTCTTTAAATTTACAGTGGATCCCTGGGATCAAACAATATTATCACTGCAATAAATGTATTTCAATTTAACTTCCCTTTACTAAGTATACACAGTATACAATTGTAGGTTTTTGTGCAGTACAGATTAATTTCTACATTAAATCAAAAGTTCTCTATACAATATAAAGACAATTACTTTTCAGGAAGATACAGAATCTTTATACAGTACAGTACTCAATTTAGCAAATGTAAAATGAAACCCCAAAGACAATAACTGCAACATTTGTAATTCAGTTGGTATTCATTGCAAACATTTATTGTAGAGTACTGTACATGGTCCCTGCCTTACTTAAGTCTTTAGAAACATAAATAATGATGATTTACAATGTAGCACTTTGTCACATATATAAGGCATCTCTTGACATTATTTATTGAGGTTTTAGAAAGAGAAGGACAATGGGCAATTATACAAATAACCAAATATTTATAATGATATGCTCCTATTTGAAGCATAATGGCTGCGCTACACATTATTAATTTTTAAGCAGTTTACTGTCATGTCCTGTGAACTATACTGACAAAAAGTTTGTTTGTAGTTTTTAACTACAATATAAGTTGTTTATACACCTTATATATTTTTTTTTAATATGAAACATGAAATGGCACTGGAAATTTTTCTTTCTGGAAGTAAAGATATGTTTGAAGTTTGTTAATGCATTGTAAGATTGGTGAATGTGATCATCCATTAAGGCATACCTTATAAACCTAATGATTTACTCAAGTTAATCCCTTATCAGACACATTATGTACATTTCTGACTTTCTGATATGATGTATACTGTACTTGGGTGCAGCAGCAGATTTTATAAGAATTTTGCCCATAATTATGGAATTGAAGCAATCAAAAGCTTTTGAAAATCTACTATACAAATACAGTATTATTGTATGTACTGTACTAATATACGATTTTGGCTGTCTAATTGCTTTAAAAATATTGTACATTCATCTTCTCTTTTATAATATTGTCTGCCCCTTTACAGAGCCTATACTTGTACTGTACTATACCTTCTATGTCATTCTCCTTCCCTTACACCATCATCCCTCTCAAGTCAAGTATGTCTCTTGTAACCTCCTCTATTCTGCACCCTCAAGTTACACTTCTTGTTAATCAGCCTCACACTTTCTTTTCTCCATGCCATGTGACCAAGATATCTTATAACACTAATTACATTGTCCTCATATTTCCCCACAATCAGTACTGCAGGAAATTACTCTTTGGATAGCTTCATCAAATTTTAGATGGAGAGTTAAAAAGTACATAAATAAGGTTGATGGATACAAAATCTTCCAGTAACCTGTTTGTATTGAAGGAGTTAAATGGTATGGAGGCATGTGAACAACATAGAAAATCCAACAATGGTACATACAGCCCATTGTCTAGCATCCAAGCTTCATATAGCCTACAAAAATGGGAAATGACGGACATATGAGGTTTATGATCGCGGTACATTCTGGTGGTGTGATGATCCAAGTTAAAGAAAGGTAATCACTCTCACAGTTTTTTAATTTGTTTCTTTTTGGCATGCTATTTTTCTTTATGATCATCTCGGGTTGCACTTTAATATTGTCTCATCATAGTACGTAGCCCAAAAAATTTCCCGAAGGTCAATGCAGTTTATAATGTCTGACATTTAAGAATACAGTACTTTACTGTTTAAATAATCAGATCATATTTACTTTACTTCCCAAGGTACACATGAAGTGAAGCAAGTATGAGCAATTTCTTTTTTACACAAGTTTACTATTGTGCCGTGTCCACAATGAAAACACTGCACTGTATTTGTGTAAAGTGTTTGTGTGTACAGTACTGTATCACAAGAGTCTGAAACTGTATTTGTGTAAAGTGTTTGTGTGTACTGTATCACAAGAGTTTGAAACTGTAAATTCAAATACAGTACTGTGCAATGAAACTTGGTAAGCATGACCAATGATTTCTCATGAAGGATCAAATGAAGTCTCATCACCAGGGTTTCCCTTAGGAAACAGTTTAGGGCCTGAGGGTCGATTCCACAGTTGTTAGTAGTGGTTCATAAGCACGTAAACGAAAGATTTTTAGCCGTGTAAATGACTTATGGCTGATTTCTTTAATGAATTTGGCGAGTTAATTATGCAGTGATCATCATTATTTAACCGTTTGATAGATTTTGTGAATGTGGATACTGTACTGTACTTATCTTTTGGAAAATAATGAAACCTTACAAGAGTGGTTGGTTAGAAAGCTAACAAACGAATATGACTGTGGAATCGACCCCGAGAATCCATGGTAGACCAAGTATGCTAACAACATACACAAATAGACATCACAGCTCATGTTCATCAGTGGGGTTGGTTTCAAACTATAAACATCACATGCCTGTGTTCAGAGAAAGACAAGATGATGGCAAGTTTACTACAGCATTTGCATAATTTGTGTGTATATGTCACAAACCTCTGATTCAGGCAGTACTGTATATTCAAATGTAATAAATTTAGTATGCACAATCATTGGGTTCTTATTAGATTCCAAGTATTATCCCATCAGTTGAGTTTCTCTGGTGGTACACTATTGTTGTGGGCTTGCTGCTTTTTGGTATATATTGTGTTGGTAAATACAGTAATTGATTGATCATTTGTATATGAAATAATAGTCATACTGGGGAAGGGATGAGTTCATCAAAGAATATACTGTATTGGGTAAACAGGGACAACATCCTTGTGAAACTCTGTTTTGAAAGTAGAAAATGGTAGAAATGCATTCTACTGAGCTAAGCCATTAGGCCATAATATAGTCCACTATGGTTACAGGAAGGTGCTACCCCTCCCATCCAGTTTACATACAGCAATGAGGATAAAACTTGGGCCAAAGTACGTATGTAAGCTAGTAAGATTAAGAGTGCCTGAGGGTTGGAGAAACTGAGGCCCATTGGATGATAAAATGAAGTGTGTTCCCTCTGGAAGCATGATTTGGTATTGGCCCTGTGGCCCACCATCTTCTTGTGTTGTTGTAGGTGGATGGCGATGGTCAAGAGAAGTGTCTGTAGATATCACCTCATCTTGGTGCCATCTCAAGAAGTCTTCTCTCTCCCAACATAATGTAAATATGGAAAAGCGTCATAGAACATGGAATGCTTGCATCTATTTCAATTCATCTATCCATCCTGGGTAGGCTAGAGATTCTGAACTGCAACTGTTCCAGAGTAGAACACCCTTATTTTACATAGAGCTTAAAAGGATCAACTGTAGCAGCGTGTGTAATGAACATGTTTAAACAGAGGTCCTGAGCCAATAAATAATGTAGGTGTAAACATTGGTGATGATCAACAACCCACTGATACATAGAACAGGATGCTGTATTATTTTGTTACACAAGTCAGGACTGTTAATTGTATAAGGGAAATCCTTGCCATGTACGATGATGAGGCATATAAGTATCGATACAATATTCAAAATGTACAGTATAAGTAACATCATGATTGCAGAAGCCATAAATAATGAGGGTTTACTGTCCTAATCCTAGGCTCAAGAGTTTACCAGGTAAAAGATTGATGCATCACTTTACTACCATCAATATTCCCAGATCTGATGCTACATTCAAACTCTGTATATCTTTATACTTTTATATGACTAAGTTTTATGCTACAGGTACCATTCTAAACAGGTACTGTACAACATGTTTGTAAATACTGTAAAGTAAACCATATTATGAATCCAAGTACTGCAACATAATTAATTTATTTTAATTTTCTGTGTTCAGTGTTTTTTCTTAATTATCGTACTGTATGTATGCAGCCTCCCACACTTCTAAGACAAACTTTAGGGAAATCAACAAATTCATAAAAGTAGATTATAATTAATATAAAAAAATTGGCATTATATTTACACCACCTTCTCATACATAGCTATTTTAATGCAGTATTAATATTCCAGCCTACAAATTATTGTATAAATACATACAGTAGCACTATACTGTACAGAGGATATATGCAGTTATATACAGTGGCATTTCAGACTTCTAAATGCTTCAATAATCAGTACGAGATAGAACTTTTATACCAATGAATGGCAATTACAGCACAATGTATGTAGCACTGTACTTTGATATTAGATGAGATATATTATGTTGCATCTAACATGGGACCTACAGTAATGTGAAATGTATGAGGTACAGTACTGCAAATATGCCATCAATATCAGTAAGAAAACAAAATGAATTTTATTGACAGTCATATTGGCATAAATGATTGTTTCATACTCTTATTTAATATAAAAAAAAATGTTATGACTGTACAATACAATACTGTACTTACAAAATGAAACAGGAACCAGAAATCACATGTTTAATAGCAAAAATTAGGAACAGAAATACTGTAGTACTTTTTGCTTATGAAGTGCAGAGCCCATATCATAATCCCTAAAAGTGACAAGCAGAACTAGTTCTAGCATAACACGTCTGCTACATTACTGAAATATCAAGAATGCAGCAATTAATGAAGTTTCTTTGGATTTCTGACCTATAAGCATGTATTTAACTACCAAATATATAATTATGAACAAGTTTACCTGACACTGAGGTTAAATCTAAAAACTGAAGTACGGTATTCAGAATCTTCTCTATCATGAGTTGCATAGTTGGGGCTTGAGGACAAAAGTAACACCTATCATCAATGTCACTTTCTTCCAATTCTTATGTTGTTATAATTTTTTGGAAATAAAGAAAGAAGGTTTTCAGTTAAATAATAGGTGTTCAAAATAATTCATTTCATATTTTTTCCATATCCTACAATTTAGGCATCAAACCAGACAATATGACACATCCACTAAAATATCACCGTTACTTATCTCAATCAAGAATGCTATCTCGACATAACATGCTATGCTACACAAAACCTCCCCTGGGATACCTCCATGGGGTAGAGAGTAAATAGTCATTTTTGGATGGATAGGTATGCCCACAGAAAAGCCTTGTTAAATGCAGTGGTATATATTCTTTTAACTTTGCCAATTTTTATGGGGAGTTTCTGAGAACAAGATGTCAATCCATATTTGACAAATACATAAGTTTTTTATAATATTCTTAAGTTATACTGTAATAACATTTGTAATCACATATCTTCAAGAATATAGCAGTAGAGTTGAAAATTACTGGTAATATTATGATGTGCAGCTGATGATAAATCCTGTTAGGCTCTGGGTGAATTGATAATAAAACTAACTTCCTTTTCTTAAAGAGACAGCACCTCAAAATTGTTATTATCAATGTCAACAGTTTCTTAGGAACTTGCATGGATTTCTTCAGAGTTCCTTGGGTAATATGCCTTGTATTTTGGTTCAAGTGCTGTGTGACATTAAAAGGCTGATATTGTATTAAAGTAATAAAACCTATCTGTATATAAGTTAAGCCACGCTAACTGATTTTAATGTGATCAACAAGAAGTGCAACAAAGGAACCTAAGATATACAATAAGGCTTGAGTGCTGTTGGGAATGTGCACTGCTTAGGGACTCACTTGCAGCTTGCAGTATCATAATGTTTACTCATACCAGTCTTTTAAAACTGGGAAGCTGTATTTACCTTTCCAGAATGCCACTGTTTTGTTGACAATGAAATAGGTATGAATTATTAATTTCTATGAATGCACTTACAACCAATGACATCTCATCAAGTGCCATTAATAGTTCATTTCTTCTGGGGGAAATATTGTAACTTTATCCATACTCCATGAATGTAAATAATAGGTGCATTTATATCCTTTAAAAGCCAATGCCTATTTTAAGACAGGCTTTAATACTTTCATATACATGTGAACACTGCCTGCCAAATCAGTAGCATCGTGTAACAGGTACTTACGGATTCACACACTAAGGTTAAGAATAATGTATTCCAAACTATAAAAATGTTCATGTAATATATACACTTTAATATGCTGTTCTGCTGTACAGTACTATAATCATAGGCCAGTATACTGTACATAACTTTTCTGTGAAAAGTCAAAATATGCATAAATCATAATGTACCTATGTTGCAGTACAAACATGTCAATGACAATTTGTGGATTAAGCATAAAAGTCTACGTTCTTGTTTTTGATGCATGGTACTCACCAATAACTTACTGACACTGCAGAGCTATCACTCATTATGAATAAGAATTATAGTGCTTAAAATTACTACTGTAATAAGAAATAAGGATAACTACTACAAAGTGCTTGCTGCCAAGAGTGTGCAGGCATGAAGTTTGGGAGGCCACAGAAGGTAGTCCTTCATATTGTATATTTCCAGGTATCTGTTCTTTATAAAATACATTACATTGATCTGTGTATATACTCATTACCAGAATCTTATGAATCATTAAGTTTTCTCTACTCAAAGCACTCTGAATCATATAAAATATTTTGAATTTTTCTTATGCAATTTTTCTCCCAGTTTTTTCAGATTTTCATACATTTCACTTGCTACAGGATGGGCAACCCACTATATCTTCAGTCAAGCCTGTAAATGGTTTAATAGATGCTTTTCTCTCTGGACTAGAGTTAAAAGTAATTTTACCAACTTTGTTCTGCTGGAAAATAGATAAAGGCACAGTAATACACATCCATAATTACTTATATGTTGGCATACATGACTCTGTACTTAGCTTATAAATATTGGTTTGTTTTTCTCCTTCCACAACGGATCAGTCATTACAGTTCAACACACATTTTAAAAATTTTGTTTTGAGAGAAAAGCAGGCTAAGTTTAAAAATTTGATATATTTTTAGAACTATTTTTCTGGCTTGGCTAAGTATAAAATGATGTGCCAGGAGGCATTGGGGTGAAGTTGTCAGAAGTATGAAATTCCTCCTATGTATAGTGAACTGTATGACTGGGCTGTAGGCTCGAAAAATCATGGATGACAATGATGACAATGCCATTATAACATTATCACCATCTACACCCACTTTCATTTTCTCAATGGGTTAAGAGTTTCAGGTAATATTAATGAAACATCAACTCTAGGCATACCATAAGAGATATAAGCATTATTATGCAAAATTGCTAAACATTTGGCTGAAGATATCCTGACAGTTGTCAGCCTGATAATAAATTAGCCTGTTGGTATAGACATGCGATGTTATCATTCATAAACATTTTGCATGAAACCAACCATGACTGCTATGAGATCATTACGGTCCTACCATCTGTGCTGATCTATACTGAAATGATTATTTCAGTGATTATCATACCTATCTTCTTAGTCTTAGGTTTAGTAACCTCCATGTCCACACAACCGCCAGTCAATTTTTCCAGTAAAGCTTTAATTCTTAGTCATAACCACTGGATTTGAAACATTACTACTGAAAGCAAAGTCTGACAAGGCCACAGTTCTTGTAGTATTTTTTTTTATTAATTCCAGATATGTTAACTTAATTACAGTATCTCTTTGTTTCTCATCTCTGATTTAATACCTATATTCAGTACAGTACTGATAGCATCAACTGCATTTTTTAGACTTCACAGGGAGTCATCCCATTTGATCAGGGGTTCCCAACCTGTGGGTTGTGGACCCCAAGTGGTTAGGGAGTCATGATGGGATGGCTTAGGGATTGTAAAGCCTTGAGAGACATTGATCACAGAGTAAAAAAAAAAAATCAATACCAATAGTAAACAACTCGATATTATGTGGATAATAAACATAATCATTCATTCAATTGAATATAAAGGGACAAATTATAACAGACTCTAGTACTGCACTGGTCTTTTTATAAGCTTTTTAATATGTGATATATATTACTTTTTTATAAACAATTGATTTCATGCAATCTAACCATCTCACTAGCTGGATTGGAGAGATGATGATAATGATGTATGACTGTGAACAATTTTTGTGCTTGGTTTTACTAATAGTCATTTCATATTACCAAAATTCTACAATGTGCAAGAATTATTGATATACCATTTTAGTAGCACTGTAATATATGATTAATTAATTATCAGTTTAATTCCTTTTCAGAAAATATTTGTTTAAAAATCTGAAATGGCTGTTGGAATCGTGTGTTTTAGGATTTTGAGACAGGGGTCACGAGTACAGAAAGGTTGGGAACCATTGCATTTGATATTACTCTACTGTAATTAAGTGAACATAAGTTTGACATCATTTGAGTTACAAGTACTGATGCAGTACCCCTCAGTGCCTTATTTTACTCTGTTCACCCATCTTGGATAATAAATCACAACCATGACTGAAGATACAATAAACATTGCCTATTACCCTTGTATCATAGCACTTTTCACCAAGGCATAAGTTTACATAATACCATAATCAGCATTTACAAAATTTCTACCA
Source organism: Petrolisthes manimaculis (assembly GCA_034508575.1). Taxonomy (NCBI): domain Eukaryota; kingdom Metazoa; phylum Arthropoda; class Malacostraca; order Decapoda; family Porcellanidae; genus Petrolisthes; species Petrolisthes manimaculis. The sequence continues at coordinate 714,396 of JAWZYT010000628.1, read as the reverse complement.
CAACCTAGTGACTACCAATGACCAGAGAACAACTGCTAATATGTAAATTTTGTTCCATACTGAACAAGCAGCTAGTGATCCTTAACTTTTCTATGAAAAAAAAAATAATGAAGTCATGATTGAATGTAATATTTACAAATATAAACATATATACTACATGAGCCAACATGATCATCATCATCATCATATGATATGTTGAGTCTATTAGCAAGATATTAAAAAACCTGCCAAAGATACCGTAAAAGATGTCAGGGGTAGTTATAAGTTCAGAATACTGCACTGTGTGTGCAACAAGGGAAAAATATATCAATATACTGTTTATAAAGGCAGCATAATTTGATTACACTTCTTACAGCATTTCATAATATCAAATTTGTAGCTTTATTAAAAAATTTCAGTTTAATTAAGTTTAATTTAATAAATAATACAAGTGGGGAATCATTCTACCCAAATGTTTTTTGTGCAAATATATTAACACCTAAAAATCTAGACATGCACTTAAAAATCCTAGTTTGACATTTTGGAATTCCTAAGCTCATTTGGATCAAATGCTGAATATATTATTTAAACTTTTTATTATACAGTACTGTAATAATTAAACCATAACTTTTCATGTAAAGTAAAAAAATTCAAATTAAAATATCTTCACTCACTCTAACTATCATTACCTCTCATACAGTAGTTATACAACCTTCATTTGTATTACTGGTACTGTACATACAGTACACAATAATTTGGATGTCACATACAGTCTAAACTGCATTCACTCGTTACATTATCACTATTCCTTTGAAAATAAAAGATTCTAAAAGTGTATTTTCCTAATATTTACTTTTCAAGTATCTAATTGGGATCACCATCAGCTGAATTTTCACTGTCAATGAATTCCACATGAGTGAAAGGAAAGTGTCCAACCTTACCATTAAGTTCCCCTTCCCACTGACCATTGATGTTCATCTTTGTTACCTTGATGAGGTCACCAATTTCCAGCCTGAGTGCAGTTTTGTCATATGCATTGGGAACTCTGGCTTGTTTTACTCGGGCATATGCTGGCAACTTCCTCTGTAAGTGAAAATCACATTAATTAATATCATTACCATGTCAAATACAAAATTCTTTCATCATAGAATACTCAAGAAATGCATCCTAAAGAATGATGAAATTAATCAGTTTGGAAAGAAAGAGCAACAGCAATCACAGTTAAGGATATAATAACATGCTTCTACTTGAAATATTTTAGGTTTTGTCAAAAGATTATACAAACTAAAATCTGCTTATTTGAGCTGACAGTAATAATCCACAGCCGATATCATATGAGGCTTCTAATTTGTATATGATTGGTTAATATTGCAGTATGACTCTTAACTCATGCATAGCAAGTGTTGACCAATCATAGTTAGCCAATATAATATTGCCTGTGGAAAGTTATTCTCAACCATGTATAAAACAAACAAAGATTAGGGGCATTATCCCCCACCAATCATAAAGGGTACTACTGTACATACTACAAGAGACTCGCTTCTTTCCAAACTGGTAGACAAGACGTAATAAAATGCTTCTGTAGTGTTGTATACGAGATAAATCAAGGCTAAGCAATGATGATGATCAGTAGGACTCCAAGATGGAGACACTCTACAAGTCATTATTACTACAATGGCATTTCTTGCACAGTCATAATAAAAATTCATAAAAGATATCCTGTTACTTTAGTTTCAGCTACTTACTTAGCTGAAATATAGTTGGTTAGTTATTCAAATACTGTAGCTAGATGTATGATAAACTTATTTTACATTTAGAAGAGGAGTACTACAGGCTAAATAAATACCCACTTGATGTCTTCACTTGTGAAAACAAATTTTGTTCAAGATGTCTAGACATATTGCTTTTGAGAAGCATAAGTTGAAGGAAGGGGGAAATATGCATGACATTAGTGTTCCAGGGTTGAAAAGCCGAGTAGTTTGGTAAATGGTGTATGCTCTCCTGAAGGGAGGAAGCATACACTGAGAATGTTCAAAAGAGCAATGTCCAGTATAATAATGAGAGTGATGCAACTTTGTGGTGAAGAGAGGGAGAGGCTGTATTATATTAGTAAGAGGGGGAAAGTTGGATAACATATTTTGTGCAATTCTGGTCATAAATAAACAAGGCACGAGACTCATTACTTCAAGAGCAACAGAACTATCTGAAAGATTTCACTTTGTTGTAGACAGCAGAAGAAAAAGCATGATGAAACCAAGAACTGTATGCATTACAAAGAGGGAATATAGGATATATGCCTCCATGTCTGAGAGGCTAACCTCTGTGAAGCACACTGCATGCTCAGAAGGGATCTGACCTCAGAAGGAAAAATCATTGCATGGGGAATCTTGAAAAATGATCCATCCACTGTTTTGTCACAGGCTCCTCCTTATAGAAGTATCCAAGTCTTACTGGAGCAATAGGACAGGACAAGAAAATAATATTGTGATAGATTGAGCTGTGGAGACCAATGGAGAGAAAATTGCAAAAGTTTTAGCAGAACGATGCAGATTGTATAAAGTTTGCAAGTGAGATTGCTTTGCCGTATCCTGCAGCTGAAGCCAGCCCCTCATTCATGATGGAGAAGCATACTGTGTGCTCAATAATAATTTTTTCATCAACATGAGTATTGAAATTTATAACAAACTTATTCTTTGCAGGCTCTTCTTTTTTTTTCTCCTTAATTCCACCCTGTTTGCCCTGAAATGACTGCACTGTTTCAAGAAAAGTTCATATTATAGTACCGGTACCTTCTTCATGCCAAAATGAGAGAAATTCAGGCTGGGAGTGTCCCAGAATAGGTTGCCAGTGTTCTAGTTTGTCTCCTTTGAAGGGCACAGTTTAAGGTCACTTGAAAAGTAAGTACAGTAGGAACTTTGTTTTACAGTCTGTGACCAACACAGTTGTAGCTGGGCTTCACAGTCTACAGGTTAATTACGTACATTCTATATTAGCAAAGGTAAAATGTTTAGATTTTGAAACAGGTGTCCCAACGTAACTTTTTAGTTAATACATGCTACTGTACTTGGACAGGTCACACAGCTTAAACAGGAAAACACTTGGGTTACATTAATGGATATTAATACTGTAGCATGGTAAGTGAAGGGTACATTGAAGTCAATCAAGACTTTCTATCATGGGTTGTTTACTATTAGGTGAAACTTGCTCATTAGCAACCAAGTATACCTGATGAAGAAAGACCGGCTTAGTTCCATAGGTAGAGAGTCTATACATACGTCACCTAGAACAAAATTTTTAAATCTATAATTAACAAATAATATATACAGTACTTACATTTTTATCACTCTATCAAGCAGTCACAGAATAATGTTAACTAATAAAAAAACAACAGATGACTAACCTGAAGGCTTGGTTTTGGTTTAGGTGTGCTGTCTGTGGATTGTGTGCTGCCTCTGTTACTGGCTGGGACGGGAATACTCTCACCCTCTTCATACTGTTACCAAAGTAGTAGTATTTTTATTATTATTAAAACAGTACAGAAGCTGAAAATATCTATACAAAATTTACTCAAAACAATTTGGGATAATAAAAACCATTTTGAGCCACAGTGGTCAAGCAAAAGTATGGTAAGTTTCCAGAGCTCTAGTGTCTTTTATGGGTAAATCTTATAAAATTTTAAGACAGACATCAACAGAGAAAAACTTTCTGGTACTAGAAAGTGAGAAATTCAAAAGTTGTTAGGTGTTGTCAAGGCAAGACATGGGACACCAAACCTCACCTTTTGAACATAGGGAACAGGTATAGAGCCGGTCTGGTTCATTGAGTTCCTGGCGGTCCACCATTGTTCCTCATCTTTGCTTACAATAGTTAACAATTCTCCTTTTCTGAATGGAAGATCATCTGGATCCTGAAAAGATAAAACTTAGTATCAGGATATAAAACTTGTCGCCAATCAACTCCCTGTCCAAGGACAAATGAGGTCAATGAATGGCAACACTGATTTTTTTTCATTCACTTGATCTTGGGTCGAAGGGTTATATTTAAGACAATTCATAGTCTTAATGATAATGACAAGACTACATTCCATTTCTACAAAGCTAACATACCAGCCATTATTAGTGTCTCTAGTTAGTACAGTATGTTACCATTTGATCATTACATATCGTCAATGTGTCACCTGTGTATTACTGTAGAGCTATATTTGTAAGACTTAGAATAGACACTGATTGTCTATTGGAAATGCTGTGTTTAGTCAAGTATTATGTTGAAGTCTTTCTTCTTTTTATGAATATCAATGTTAGTCAGCGAGATCACAGGGAGTGAGGAGAGTCAAGTTCATTCAACCGACATTAATCCATAGTTGCCACATCTACGATACATTAGAATAAAGAGGGAAGAAACGGACTTTGGTTCATAAATTATCTTGTATTAGGCCTGAAGTCACGGCTATAAGATTTAATATTCAACCAGATACTGTATGCAAGTCTTTAATATAACATAAAATTTAGGAGCCTCCATTACATATTTCATTTAGTAGTAACTTTGACAACTAAAGGACATCCATGTACAGTACTGTATTACCCCACTGTCGTGTGTAGGGGCCCAAGGCTGAGCTACTGTAGTAGTACAATCAAAGAACAATTACACCAAACATTTACAAAAATAGGCAATTCCAATATCTATGGATTCAGAACACTTAGTCTACTGAAAATAAAATTAAGGATATACTGTACAGTATAGATATTACGTAATTTGAAGAAAAATTATTATTTTGCCAAGTTAAAATAAAGTTAAAAATTATTCCAAAGAAAAAGATAAGTAAGAACAACAATAATATTGATATTTATACTTACACTGCCTTCAAAATCATATTTAGCCACAACTCTTTCACAACGCTTGGGTGCTGGTCTTATAAGCGGCGTGCTGTCCAGGTAATGCAGCTTGTAAAAGTTGAGCAGGGAGGGCAGGTCATGGAACATCTGGTCACCTATGCGATAACGAACCTGCTCTGCTTGCTGAATCTTGTTAATGATGTAATGTGAAACTTTATTGTCCTCCCTGGAAGAAGTATCAAAATAAATAAATAGTATTACTGTATTATAATATACATAAACTTCACCTCTGAATGTAGGGATATGCTCCTCTTATTGCTCCTATTTTGGAAGGCTTTATTCTGTACTGCATATATAACATCGGTTATGGTTATATAAAAAAACAACAACTTTGAAATCCACACCTTCTTACATCTGTCTATATAAATGAAGACTTATCCATGAACAGATGATCACTGAAATCTTATGAACAATTACAAAACAGGAAGAAAAGAAAATATTAGAGAAACAAAATCTGTACAGTATCAATTAATATACAAATGATCTGAAGTGAAAAATAACACAGATGTAAAAAGATTGTAAACAAAAAAATAAAAGAAGCTACATTAATAAAGTATGAATTAGGAGACACTGTAATACAATATAAAGTAGGAGATACAGTATGTAATATTCAGTAAATAAAAAATACTGCTGAAAATCTTGTACGGTACTGTATTAAATGACAATACAAATACTAGTAAAGTAAAAAGACTTATTCCATACAAGGTAACAAATTCATGTAAGTCAGATATAATAATTTGAAGTTACAGTATGATACAATATTATTAAAGACTATAATTTATACTCCTAGAAAAAGTGTAACAGAATTACATATTACCATAACCAAGGGTGTAGTCAGGCATATTAAAGTTGTGGATAGTCCAAAAAAATATATATATACCGGTAAAGTATATACAGTATAGATAAATACATAAACAAATTGATAATAAATAAATACTGTATATGTAATATGAAAATTATGGGCACACACACCAAGACTACACAAATTTGCTGAACTGTAGGCTATAAGAAAAATGAACTAACCTGACACATAAGACAAAGTCCCCGAGGATTGTTGTGGAGTCGCGCACCAGGAATACACCACCATCACGTTCTCCCATTAACAAATCCGTCGCATCTTGTCGAGACATCTGCCCAAAGTACCAGCTGCAACATGAAACATCAGTTAGAATACAATTTCTCATCTTGAAAATTCTGCTCAATGTAAGCAACAGATGCAACAGTAAGACATAAATATTGACAGAACACAGAAAAGTACAGTACAATACTTGAGAAATTTCAAATAACATTTTATTAAATTACATCCCTAAGTGGGGTAATGTGGAACAATGATGGATATCTAACATTAACATTAAAGGTAACATGGTATTATACCAGTACAGTATTGATAACGAGACAGAATACAGTGATAATGCTTGCTTTCCAGGATACAAAGACTAATAAAGTTTCCTTGTGTTGTTTCTGAATCAGCTAGTAAAATACTCCACACGAAAAATGTGTACAACGTGTTAAATGGTTGAGTGAGATCAATTCAAGCACTTCAGATCACTGTAACGTTTGCACAAGATATGGAGAGAAACCACTCGGGAAGATCATACAATAGTGAAGGTAACATATTCTTTTATTCATGTGAAATGATGAGGGACAGAAAAGGGAGGGCATGGGTGTAGGTGTGTATGGGCAAATGTAGATGAGAAATGCAAAGGAAAAGAAAGAGAGGGAAGGCTGTCCCATTTATGTGTTACAGAGGGTGTGGAGGGAAGTACACGCCTACTACACGGCATGTAATGGAATGGTTCGAGTTTACTGAGGATGAAAAGAAAGATTGAGATAGTGAAACGTCAAAGATATAATTATGATATCTGACGCCTCTAATCCCGTTGCATCTTAACACCATGTTCCCATTTTGGTTCTGATAACTGCAAATATCATGCAAGTGGTGATTCGGAACTATTTGTTCTTAGGGACAGACGGACAGACAGACAGTGTGTGTATGTGTAAATTTGAACATTGCTTCTTGTATAAAGAGTTGTTATTTATTTTTTTGTTTTCTCTTGTATTATGTCTTGTTTTCTTGGTCAATAAACTTAACTAACTAACTAACTGCGTGTGTGTGTGCCAGGCCATCTGGCGTCATAACATGAGGAAGGGAAGTGTGATGCTGCTGCTGCTCCAACACACATAATTAAGATAACGGTGGAGTCTCGACACACGGGACTCCACACACATCATCGTCATCAACATCATAAACCCATCTCCCTCCACTGCCAGAGATGGACAAATGAGATAACAACCACCCAGTGAAAACGGTCACATGCACAATAGCTCTCCCTTACAAGGTAACGAAATTCTCAGCCCCCCCTCCCCCCAACACAGGTTTCTGCATCCACAACAAAAGTTCCTTCACATAGCCTTGATGAAAGGAGACATTTTATGGACACTTAAATAATTACCAGGTTGCCAGTCCCCCTCTCCCCTCCTAACAAACATAAGCCCAAGCGGCTTTCTTCCATTCCAGCCTATCGCGTACACACGTTAAAAAAATATCTGGCATAATGGGTATGATGGTGTTGCAAATATAATCAGTACAGCTCTGGATGTCCCAGGAATAAACAAACTATTTTTCAGTATCTACTGTTTGAGGTGTCAATGTTTCACACGAATAATGCACCGATAGTGTTTTTTTTATGGTGTACAGTTGCGGAAGCATATTCTGCCCCACATTTGTTTGGCATGTGGAGATATCTGGCAACTCTCTCTTAATAAACAGCAGCTCGTACGAACCACAATGAGTGAACCACCAATCAGCACCAGTCACGAAGAGTGTGTGTGATATTAATGATCTGGAATTTCATACACACTCTTCGTGACTGGAGTTGATTGGTGGTTCAGTCATTAGGGTTCGTATAAGCTGCGGTCTGTTCAGAAAGAGTTGCCAGATATCTCCACATGCCAAACAAATGTGGGGCAGAATATGCTTCCGCAACTGTACATGTACTTTTGTTTCACCTATACCTTATCCCTACTTTCTTACACAATCACTTGCTACAATGTATTATCTTTTGAGTTTTACTCGTCTTTGACCTTCGTACACGTTCTTTCACACTTAAGAGTTTCATCCCTTCTTTTCACATGCTCAAACCATCTCAAAACACTTTCTGCTACCCATTAAATAAAGGACAAACTCCCACCACACCTATCACATATATCAGCATATTTTCCTGTCAATCAATCGGACTCTACACACACTACACACTCAAGTGACTCAACACTATCACCACTTTCTATACCTACAAAATAAACCATTCACACACACCCAACTCTATTAATACTCTCCTGCAAGCACCGCACCTCACAAAATATGTCAAGTCTGGCACTGTATGATTTTACCCATCCTAACACACACCTGCTACAGCCACCATTAAAGTTTACACACGCACCGGCACCCTACCTACCACCCAACTTTGGAGTATTTTTGTTTTGTCCACCATTCCACATTTGGTGCAAGCAATCCCAGAGCACTTTCACTTTCAAAATGACGAGGCATCTATACATTGTTTCTTATTTTTTCCCCTTGGACTTCGGGAAGCCATAAATCACACGACCCATCTTTTATTACACTGGTGAGTGATATACACATTTTTTCCCCATTTCTTTATTTACGATGGACATTACCAACAACTCTCCACAAATTAGCCTATATAATACGGTATATATATATCGTCTTGACAACGATTCAATAGTGACAATTAATTACTCTATTTTGGAGATTAAGCGAGGCATCATTTTTTAATGTTTTGTCTCAAGAAAAACAAATCAAATCAACACCAGTGACCACCTAACAGTACACACACATATACACCATCACATAGAGACGCCCACACCAGTCACCACCACACACACACGCCACCATTATTTACAGACACACACACCAATCACCGCTCCCACAACACACACAACTCACTCGCCGCCCCCACACCACACACACACACACAGTCCCACACACTCATCACCCCCACCCCACACACACACAACTCACTCACCGCCCCCACACCACACACACACACACAACTCACTTACCACACCCACACACATAGTCCCACACACACACACTTACCACACACCACACACACACAACTCACGCACCGACCCCACACACACACACAGTCAGTCCCACACACTCACCGCTCTCCATGGAAGCTGGTGCGAGGTTCCGGCATGGCTGTGGTGGAGTGGCTGATAGGTTCCTTGACCAGCATAAAGAATTATAATAAACAGTTCACACCTCCCTCCTCAGTCACCCTCACACAATGTCAGCCCAAAATGTAATCAAGCACTCTTTGTGTTGCTTAAGCTTTGTTCATTGTCTTATTTTCTTGACATGGAGGAGATCTGAGATTAATTGTTTACACTTTATTGCATTCCTGACTTTCTTTACCAAACACGAAGGAGTTCAAAGAATATAATAAGTTCTATACCGGTACCTAAAAAATAATAACTGTTATGGTTGGTCACGTCTCATTCACCGATTTATCAATATTAACTTGCATTATTATATACACTTCAACAACAATGGCACAGAGAAGAACTTGGATTTAACCAACTTAAACTTTATATACTACTAAGGTGTATACAGTCAGTCTCCTGGATCACTTTTTGATATTCATTACTTTTATTTTCATCTTTTTTTGACATGGAAGCGCGTCAAGATACAAGTACCAAATATCAATGTCAAAATTTACACTTCTTTGTGGTACATTTAATTTTTTCTCTGGTAATTACGAACGGATAAGGAAGGGGTCTAGGGGATAGGATAAATATTCACTGTGCTCGGTAAGGTTCATACGGATGCATTGGCACTTGTCCTTCTTGCTCCCTACACTGGATGTAAACACTATTATTATCATTAAGAGCAGTACGTCCTCCCACCACAGCGTTTAGTGCGACTCTGTTCCTGAATAATATATTAACACAAACACATATACACACACAGGTGGTGCCAGTCCTTTACTTGTCCTCGACTCGACACTTCGTCACGACGGCACAAACATAAAGGTGACTTATGTCACCTGACTCATAAATATTAATTCCAAGCATTCCTGGAGACTGACGAAAGTCTAACTTGTCCAACTATACAGCAGGTCAAAAACAGCACCTCATGACATGGCTAATCAAATCATAGGAACACTCACTGACCAGGCAGAGAAAACAAACTTTACTGTAGGCCCTATATGGTTTTGTTTATTTCCACTCTTATCAGATCCCCTGCACAGGTTCTCGTTGAGTTAATAAAGGAGTAAAGTGTCACAAAGTCAGGGAACCTTAATATTCTTTGCATCATCGACGCAGGTAGCAGCGGGGTAGGTGCTGCCAACTTTACTCTCGTGTTGGATATGAGGCACTCATTGTATTTATGGGAACAGTAATACACCCTTGGCAAACTAGCATGCTGATTCCTTCATTATTAGATCCTACAGAAACAGATTGCCTACGCCAGGTCCTCATGAAATAACCTACCGACCTATAGGACTGAGAGTATTGTAGTGGTTTGGGTTCGGTATTGCTGTAACTTCCTGTTCTTCAATTCATAGACGCCTCAAAATATGAGTGCGTGATGTCGACATACTGAACTGGGGAATAATAGTTCGGTTTACCAGTCGCCTTGTTGGCAACCGGATACACAAAGGATTTGTAACATTTAGGTAGAAAGTTGGGTAAAAAAAAATTTCTTCAAACGTTCGTTGCTTACAGGATACACGCATAGGGGAATCACAGACCAGGCGAGGCGAGGCACTGTATATGTTTGTTATAGTGGATAATGTTCTGTGTCTTCTCTCACTAAAAAGGTCAATGATTTTCATTGTACACGAGGAAGAACGACTAGTAGCACACAACTAACGTACAGGTTCTTTTTACCAACTTGTGTAGGTCACTGGACACACGACGGAGATAAATAACAGCTAAGTAAGACACCGCGTGAGGAGTGTCAGTGTGAGCAGTAAGGCTACCGGACACATACTGCTCATCCTCTCCCTCCAGCACTGCTATGTCGTCCCTCCTACACCCTTGGACTTGGATTAACTAGAGTGGCTGAGAGTGAGGAAGCGGAGATGATGATGGTGGTGATAGTGGTGGGAGTTGACTACAATGGGTTTAACCTTTGGACCTATGGACTGTTTAAATTAAGGGCAGATTTTAAGTTGATGAATTGGAAGGTCTTCGATAATTCCTCCAAACTATGCCACGATACAGATTCCCTACTGGTCCCATTGAGGGCATCTGTTTCCTGGCATAGTTAGGAGGAATCAGTGGTCCCTAACATTGCCTATAATAATTGCCCCCTTCAGAGGGACTGTATGACATATTTATACGGTAATCAATGAGTTTACATAACAAAAAGCCACTGGGTCATCCTAGTTATCTTATGGTACAGTGGACTGATTCTGTGTTTTCCAGCTAACCTAACTGCCTGCACCCTTCTTACGAGCTGGTGAATATAAACACAATGGTTGATAGTACAGCAGAGGAAAATAAAGTACAGTACCGTATATAATAAAGTACAGTACCGTATATGTATAATAAAATACAGTACAGTAGACCTGGCCACCCACCCACCGTCACCACTGCCACTTAGGCCACAACAAACCACAAACCACCACCACCACACTCCACAGCACTCATCACTCGGTCACACACTACGGTACCAGGCAGGCTACTCCTGTACGCTTCACTTACTCACACATTCCTCCACCTGTAAACAAACACACATTCACTCACGCACACACACACACACACATTGCTCCACCTGTAAACAAATACACACACACACAAATGATACGCGTGCACACAAACACACACACTGCCCCACCTGTAAACACACACACACACACACACACACACAAATAATACGCAATCACATTTAACACGAGTACACACATATGGACTCTCGTATAATCTTCTATTTAATACCAAAAAATGAGAACATGACACACGCAGCACACCACATCCAAATCAACCAGCAGAAATGGGCAGATTCTTTTGTTGTTATATTAGAAGGTTTCTATAATTCCTCCAGACTATGCCACGAAACAGATCCTTTATTTTAGTACCATTGAGGGCGTAAAAAGTATCACCCATTTTATTATACACGTTTCTACTGTATTGTGAATTAAGAATATCTGGCCTCTTCCCTTCACATATCTCCCCCTAACTCGACAAAGTAAGGAAGTAAGGAAGTAAGGAAGGAAGGAAGGAAGGAAGGAAGGAAGGAAGGAAGGAAGGAAGGAAGGAAGGAAGGAAGGAAGGAAGGAAGGAAGGAAGGAAGGAAGGAAGGAAGGAAGGAAGGAAGGAAGGAAGGAAGGATGGATGGATGGATGGATGGATGGATGGATGGATGGATGGATGGATGGATGAATGAATGAAGGAAGGAAGAAAGAAAGGGAGTGAATGAATGAATGAATGAAGGAAGGAAGGAAGGAATGAAGTAAGGAAGGAAAGATTGTACTGTATGACTGTCAACCCTTCTAACCAAGAGATCTTTTAATCTATAGTGGAATGTAAAAGATTGCCAACTCTACTCCTTTCCCAAATTTTTCTGTGATCATAACTGGTTAGCTCTGACTCTCTCTGTGTGTGTGTGTGTGTGTGTGTGTGTGTGTGTGTGTACTTTTTTCCCCTGTGTTTTATCTGGTTTCTCGAATGCTGTATACTACTAATAAAGAAAATTGTATTACCTCTAGTTCATTTATATTTATTAGTTTTATGTATTACCAATTAAAAAAAATATATATATATAATAATAATTCATATTCTGAGCAAATTATACTTGCTCCAAATTTTTATATCCAAGCAACAGGGCAAAACATGAGATTATTATTTTTTTTTTTGGGGGGGGAAGGAAATATAGAATGAGGTACATGTGATAGGAGGTATGTAGAAGGAGAGGTGTGGAGAGAGGAGAGGTGTGGAGAGAGGAGAGGTATGTAGAAGGAGAGGTGTGGAGAGAGGAGAGGTGTGGAGAGAGGAGAGGTGTGTAGAAGGAGAGGTGTGTAGAAGGAGAGGTGTGGAGAGAGGAGAGGTGTGGAGAAGGAGAGGTATGTAGAAGGAGAGGTGTGTAGAGAGGAGAGGATGTGTTGGTAGTCGGTGGTAGAGCATCAGGGGTTGTAGTTATAAAAGAGAGGTACAGTATACAGAGAAGCTGGTTTGTTTGTTACAAGAGAAAGGAGAGATGAAGAGACGAGGAGGAGGGGGAGGGGGAAAAGATTAGGGGAGAAAATGAAGAGGAGAGGAGAGGAGAGGAGAGGAGAGGAGAGGAGAGGAGAGGAGAGGAGGGAGAAAAGAAGATTAGGAGAGAAAAGAGGAGATGGAAGACGAGGAAGAGGAAGAGGAGGGGAGAGGAGAGGAGGGGAGAGGAGAGGAGGGGAGAAGAGGGGAGGGGAGGGGAGGGGAAGGGAGGGGAGAGGATGGGAGAGGATGGGAGGGGAGGGGAGAGGAAAGCAGAGGTGGTGAGGGAATTGGGAGAAAAGTTGGAGTAAGAGAAGAGGAAGGAAGGGAGGGAGGGGCTGGGGAGGTAGCCTAGTGTAAGCATGTGACCTTGTCTTGTGTCAGGGCTGCGTCACAAGCCAGCTGGCAACTATGTCCACTCCCACCCTCCACACTCACTCTCTTACTCTCCCACCCTCCACACTCCACACTCACTCCCTCTCTCTCCCACCCTCCACCTTCCACACTCCTCTCTCACTCTCCCACCCTCCACACTCACACACTCACTCACTCTCCCACCCTTCCTTCCTTCCACCCTTCACACTCACTAACTTTCCCCTCCTTTCACCCTTCATATTAATTCACTCTCCCTTCCTTCCACCCTTCATACACACTCACTCTCCCTTCCTCCACACTCACTCACTCACTCACTCTCCCCTCTTCTCTCAATCCCTTCCTCCACACCCTCTTCCCTCTACCCCTTCTCCACACCCATTTCCCTCTTCCACACATATACATTTCCCTCTTTCACACATTCACCTCCCTACACTCACTTCCCACTACCCCTCGCTTTCCCTCCGCCAAGCTCACTTCCTACTACCTCTCTTCCCGCTATCACACACACACACACACTTCCTACTACCTCTCTTTCCACTATCCCTCCTTCACACACACACACCCCACTTCCCTCTACCCCATCTCCTCGCTCCGTGCTCTACTGACTGACTGACTCATCCCTCTCAGTAACTCATTCAGGCCCGTCTGTTCTCCCACGGCGGTCACCAGCAGGCAAGCCAGGACAGGTGGAGGAGCTACAGCAAGTCACAAAAACACAACAACAAATATTAATGGAGGTGATTCTGTAGTCGGCGAACTATGAGTGTTACCAATTCTGTTGTCGGATAAACTATGAGTGTTACCAATTCTGTAGTCGGCGAACTATGAGTGTTACCAATTCTGTTGTCGGATAAACTATGAGTGTTACCAATTCTGTAGTCGGCGAACTATGAGTGTTACCAATTCTGTTGTCGGATAAACTATGAGTGTTACCAATTCTGTAGTCGGCGAACTATGAGTGTTACCAATTCTGTTGTCGGCGAACTATGAGTGTTACCAATTCTGTTGTCGGCGAACTATGAGTGTTACCAATTCTGTTGTCGGATAAACTATGAGTGTTACCAATTCTGTAGTCGGCGAACTATGAGTGTTACCAATTCTGTTGTCGGATAAACTATGAGTGTTACCAATTCTGTAGTCGGCGAACTATGAGTGTTACCAATTCTGTTGTCGGCGAACTATGAGTGTTACCAATTCTGTTGTCGGCGAACTATGAGTGTTACCAATTCTGTTGTCGGCGAACTATGAGTGTTACCAATTCTGTTGTCGGATAAACTATGAGTGCTATCAAATCTTCCCTATTCGTATGCTAAGGTATTTTCTAGTATGTTTCTTGGCGTTTAATGTGGAGGAATCAAGTAGCCTTCCACTTCACCAACACCAACAACAACAACAACTGTCTTCTAACCTCATACCCCTTTACAGTGCACATGGTTGGTTGTTTTGATAAGATGTCTCTCACTCACATTTGGTACCTACATTGGAGTGCCTAAATTCCTCTAAACTTCTAAAGAGTCTAAAGTAGTATATACGGTATGCCAGGAAACAGGACCAGAGTAAACAAAAATAATGGTGTTCTGTTTCTTGGATTACTTTGGAGGAATCAGCAGATGCTCCAGCAGATTTGCCAACAACACTGTACTTACTTTCTGTGTTGGTAAATCTGTAGCAATCGAATCCTCCAAACTATGCCAAGCAACAGAACACTATTATTTTTGCTCTTGTTTCCTTGCATACTTTGGAGTAATCAAGGAACTCCAACCAAAACAGAATTACTACCTTATAAACACACATAATGTCATGTTTATTTTCATCTCGTCACTCTGAGTTGGTTAAGGAGTTACGGTTCAGATGACGATGTCTTTTACAGTTTATACTAATATATTAATACATAATTATGAAGATTTATTTAATTAGCAGTATATCGACCACTATTATTATTCTGGGTCCTTGGTGTCGATCATTAACAGTCTAAGCAAAAAAGAAAAAAAAAAAAAAAAATTCGACCACCTTTAAATCTAATAAAAAAAAAAAAAAAAAATACGGGATAGATTTACAAATTCTGAAGGTTAAAAAAATATGGGTGTCCAAGAGTACTGGTCTGTTGGTTAGGTTGAGTGAACTACTCCTGGAACTCTGCCACTTGTAGTATATATATAGACGATTTACAAACAAGCCTGATGAGTCTGATGGCACTGTGTGTTTGTTGTGTGTTGCTGCTTGGCATACAAATCACTTATGTGTCGAATCTGGTGTGACGTAACACCTACAGTACTGCACACATGAATACTCCGTGCACCTGATGAGTATGCAAAGGTAAAATACTGTATGTTGCAACTATACTCCCTTTATTATCACACACTGCGGTTGTCTGTTTCCCGTCACTGTCTAGAGAGGAAGTAGTGGGCACGACCCTCCAATCACAGACAGTTTTTTCCGATTAACACAACCTGACCAGTCTTGAGTATAGCCTACATACGTATTCTTCTTCGGGACGTGATATCATTTCCGGATTTGTGGTCCTAAGTATCATGAAGATTTTTTTTTGTTTATCTATTGTTTCCCGACGCAGGTAAAATAGAGGTGAGGCAACTATGAACCCTTTCTAAGAACATATACAATAGTCCTACATGTTGGCGTGGTCTTCAAAATTACCCCTCAAGCGATAAATTGTTACAAAATATCGCTGTAACAGTTGGACAATGTTTTGTAAACCACTCGGTCGTAAACTTCAGACCCAAATTCTTGCTTCTTTTTTCTTCTGGTGTACAGTCGATCAAAACACTTCTCACGTGAAACATTCTGACACCTCTGACCATTCTTAGTGTTCAGAGAGCAGACGGAAAACACGAGCTACAGTGTTCATTGATAATATCCAGCCCCAAAGGAATGACAGTGTTTTGCTGTATACTTCACTAGTTTGTTCTCGATGTGTGTCAGCAAGTGTTGGCAGGACTATACAGTGTTGGCAGGACTACAGTGTTGGCAGGACTACAGTGTTAGCAGGACTATACAGTGTTGGCAGACTACAGCGTTGGCAGACTACAGTGTTGGCAGGACTATATTGTGTCGACCCGACTACACGACTGTGCTAATTGTTACACCTAAATAGAATCTTTTAAACAATATACACTGAAGACTTCTCTGATGTTGGTGTATACTAGACGGTACTTACACTGGGGGTCAATAATTCTGTCCTGATCCCAGACACAACATGAGTCTGTAACAACCTTGCATCCTACTCCTCCACAATCACCTCAGTGGGTCAAGATTCATATTGTGCCTCCGATCAGGACAGAATTATTGACCCCTAGTGTTAAGAGACGAGCTATAATTAGTATTCAGGTCTGCTTCGAATAGTCTAATGGAGTATGTCACATGATTCCAAACTCCAACAAGACCTGGACACTTATTATTATGACTCGTGGCTGTACAAAAAGACTCTAATAAAACTGTGCCACAAAACAGACTGTCTTGAAGTAACCCAGAAAGAATGTGTTGTGTTTAGTTAGCTATATACATGTGGTTCACTGAGTTCGGGGGGAAATCAATCACTCACTGACCTACACATTGAACACCACAAGAAGCCCCCGCAATCACGCAACAACATCACCACGTCACAATTCATACTCACATATGTCGCTTGTTTTCCTATTTGTTTTCCTATTTGCCACCTTGGTGTTGTTCTTTCCTTGCATGGCCTTCGTACGAGTGGGTTAGATTTCTTTTCAAAATAACGTATATATAGGTAACTGAATACATCTCTCTTAAGGGAATAATGTCTTGTTGGTATACTATACTCTGTTCAAAACTTGTGTTCCATTTTCCTCCATCTATCTGTCTCTATTTCTATTTATTTATCTCTATCTGTCTCTATTTCTATCTATCTCTTATCTGTCTATCTATCTATCTATCTAAGCATAAGAGGCCAGCGGAACACAAGTTTTAAACACACTATAGAAGGCTACTGACTACTACAAACCATGTCACAAAACACATCCCTCATTAGAGTAACATTCGGGTTGACTGTTTCATGGCATAAATAGTTTGTAGGCATCACAGACCTTCAAATTCACCAACAACACAATCTCCCCCATAAGTTTCTTTTCGTATTAATGTATAAGTAACTGAATAAATCTCTTCACACGACGATACAAGGTTTAATAATTATGTATGAGGAAAAGATGAACGAACACTGACTCAGCAGGTAAAACAAAGGGTGGGGCTGACATCCTGTATAATGACGCATTCATTAGTAATACAGACATACATACATACATGTAAATAGCCTCTTTATCCATCACACCCACCACCTAATAGTTGAATCACATGTTGAGTCATATTTTGGTCACTATATATCTGTGTGTCACAATGAATTTTTCTTGAATGTTAAATCAACAATTAGTTTTTTGGTCTTGTGTAAATTCACCAATTAGTTTTTTTTGTCTTGTGTAAATTACTCACCAACAACAAACAATACAGTTTAGGTATAATTATGACTACCTTATTTGTTTATAGTCACACTGTCTGTTTTGGTAGATAAGATTGTATTGGATGTAATGGTAAATAACGTCAGACCTATACTGTACTCCTTCAACGCAACGCACACCTACGATGTTAATTAAGTCCTGTTGTTACTTTTTATGGGGAGGGGTAAAAATATCGTCGCAGGTCTATAATTATGTTATAATCTGAGTAGCCTATGTAATGTTCCAGGTTGGGTATAAAAGAGTGATCAATTGGCGGGTAGGTAATTGGAAAGGCACACACGAAGGTTGTCGTTTCTTTTCCCTTTACAAAATCATATATAGCCGGTTGTATGAAATATTTCCCAGTCAGCTCTTCATCCGGTATCTATAGTGTAAACATCTCCAGTTAGTAAGTGACGTATGATCTGAATTTAACACCAAACATTTGACATTTAGAACAAAAATTGGACTATAATTACGCCTACATAGATTACCCCATTCAGAATGATATTATACTGTAACTTAGGGGGATACTTCGTTTTTGGTACCTTGGAGTGCCTTAATTCCTCCAAAGTATGCTAGGAAACAGGACCGGAAGAGCAAAAATAATGGCGTTCTGTTGCTTGAAATAGTTTGGAGGATTCAGTTGCTCCAGATTTACCAACACAACACTTCCCCCTTCATATATACTTTAATCTGGCTAACACTAGTTGATTTTACTCGCCGAGGAAGTGGAAAACCTGACAACTAACAGGCGAGTATATTGTTTGTTGTCAACTGTCAATTGTATGCCCAAAACTTTTATTTTTATGTGTCAGGAGAGCAGTGAATTATTAATGAATGGCGGTGGTCATGTTGTTGTTGTTGTTGTTGTAGAGGTGTTGTTGTTGTTGTTGTTGTTGTTGTGGTATAGCAGTGGTGGTGTTCATAGTGGTAGTTACACATAGAAGTAGTAGTAGTAGTAGTAGTGGTTGTTGTTGTGGTGGTAGTGATGGTGTTCATGATGGTAGTTAGTAATAGTAGTATTAGTGGTGGTGGTGGTGGTGGTGGTTACAAATAGTAATAGTGGTGGTGGTGTTGTGGTAGTAGTGATGGTGTTCATTGTGGTAGTTACAAATAGTTGTTGTTGTTGTTGTTGTTGTGGTGGTGGTGGTGGTGGGTGTAGTAATAAAGGTGAGGGCAGTACCATGGTAGTAGTAGATATTGTGATGGTAGTGGTGGAAGTGTTAGTGGTAATTAAGATAAGGGCATGCAGTACAGTAGTGTGAGAAGTGGTAGTGGTGGTGGTATTTATAGTAGTGGTAGTGTTGGGGGTAGAAGAGATCGTGATGGTAGTAGTGGTAGTGTTAGTGGTAATAAAGGTAAGGACAGTACATTAGTGTGGAAAGTGCTGGTAGTGCAGGTAGTAGTGTGGGAAGTGGTGGTGGTGGTAGTAATAGTGGTAATAAGTGAGGACAGTACCGGTAACAGTAGTGTGGGAGGTGGTAGTGGTGGTGGTAGTAGTGGTAGTGTTGTGGGTAGAAGAGGTAGTAGTAGTAGTGTGGGAAGTGGTGGTGGTGGTAGTGGTAGTATTGTTGGTAGTGGTAGTGGTAATAACAGTGAGGACAGTACAGTAGTGTGGGAGGTGGTAGTGGTGGTGGTAGTGTTGTGGGTAGAAGAGGTAGTAGTAGTAGTGTGGGAGGTGGTAGTAGTGCAAGTAATAGTGTGGGAAGTGTTGTTGGTAGTGGTAGTGGTAATAAAAGTGAGGACAGTAACAGTAGTGTGGGTCCGTGGGAGGTGATGGCTGTCATCCGGTAAGGGCCACAATGACATTACTACCAACTCTCTCAGGCTCCAGGGAAGAGGGCCACTGGCATCACTGATATCCGGTTAGGTTAGGTTAGGGTAGGGTAGGGTAGGTTAGGTTAGGTTAGGTTAGGGTAGGGTAGGGTAGGTTAGGTTAGATTAGGTTAGGTTAGGGTAGGTTAGGTTAGGTTAGGGTACGTTAGGTTAGGTTAGGTTAGGTTAGGGTAGGTTAGGGTAGGGTAGGGTAGGGTAGGGTAGGGTAGGGTAGGGTAGGGTAGGGTAGGTTAGGTTAGGTTAGGTTAGGTTAGGTTAGGTTAGGTTAGGTTAAGTTAGTTACGTTTGGTTTGGCTTGGTTAGATTAATTAGGTTAGGTGAGTTGAGGTTTGGTTTGCTGTAGTTTAGTTTGGTTTGGTTTGGTTTAGTTAGGATAGGATAACTTAGGTTTGATTTAGCTTAGTTTGATTTGGTTAGATTAGATTATGGTAGGGTTGGCTTGGGCCTAGGTTAGGTTAGGTTAGTTTAAGAGTAAGTTGAGACATGTATGAAAGTTGACAATGAGCATCTAAAGTTCTAAAAAGTCTTGATCCTTGGTTTGGTCAATAACTAGAAAACCAATCTAATTTAGTTCGATTAGAAAGACCAAGCTGAGCACGTGGGAAGAGAAAAACACAATGTGATAGTATAGTAGTAAGTATATAGAGCCTTTATCCTCAGATCAGTGGCGTTCACACCCGTTTAATCTTCCCACGGAGAGATTACCACGGAAGGCTTTGGTTGGGTAGGTTCCGAAGGGTTCTTTAATAAGGGGATAGTATACGTTTGGTTCACTATAGTGTCTTGAATCCTCTATGTATATATACCAAGAAACAGGACCAGATGAACGAACATGATGGTGGCCTGTAGGTTGGAGTATAGATCAGAGGAATTTAATTGTTCCACTTTTACCAACACTGTACAACTCTTATAACTCAATAAAGTTATCAGGGGCTTTGTTCTTTGCGTTATAGTTATATATATGTATGTAAGGTTTAGACTTGTTGTTGGTTGTACTCCTGGTGGTGGAAAATAAACAAACGAAGTGGCGAATCAACCGGTGGTGCTGTCGTCAAGGTCAGACAGGCTTGCCACATTCTCCCCTCCCTCCCTCCCTCCCTCCCTCCCTAGCACTGTATACAAGTTCCAGTGAGATTGTTGTTTCCCTCTCCACATCGGCCTACTTCTGTTACATACTCTCGCTTTCACTCATTCACACACGGCAACACATTCATGGTAAATTTATCAACACACTCTCAGGCATTGTATACGCTCATTAAATGTTAACACAACCTCTCCCACTCCTTCAACTAAAAGAAATTAGTCTACCCTCTCCACCTATACAGTATTGATTTTATCTTTCAATTTCATCGTTCATTCTCTCCTCACCAAATCAATTATTAACCCACTTCCGTCCTCAATACATCCTCATCCCTCACTCATTGACATATGTGGACCATTCACTCATTCACCAAGGCAATTAAATATCAAACCAACAACAACACAAACTAGTGCAAAAAATTTATTCTTTCTCTCCTAAGGATGTTGGTAAATAAAAAACAATTGATTCCTTCACTCTATTCCAAGCAACGAGCCACCATTATTTTTGTTATTCTTCTCTCATGTACTAAAAGTATACTATCCACTTAAATGGCAAAGCAACGAGAGGTAAGAAGCAACGAGACAGAAACAAGGTCCAAACAAATTAAGCCAAGTCAGTGGTGTGTTTGTTTGTGTGTGTGTGTGTGTGTTGTGTTGTGGTGGTGTGGGTGTAGGTTTAGTTAATTGACTATTACAGGGAGCTATTAACTTCCCTCCCACCTCTCCCTACACACACACCACTGAGTCCTGCCTATAGTACAACCTCCCTACCTTATCTCACTTTCACACTCCCTCCCTCTTCACCTTTCTTCAATTCCACATTCCATTCTAACGTCCTGCATTCCAATACAGTTCTCCTTCATTCCACCCTACCAAACTCCTTTCTACTTCCTTCTCTTCCACATTCCGATCTTCAAACTCCTTTCCACTTCCTTCTCTTCCACATTCCGATCTTAACTACAATATTGTTATCTTTTCCACCCTTCCCAACTCCTCTACACCTTTCCTACCTTCCACCCACACTTCTCTCTTTCATTCCTATATACCTTTCCCCACACTTGCCTCTCCATTCTTATCTTTACGTCCCTCTCCATCTTTCCTTCCCCACACCTCTCTTTTATTAGTTGTAGTTCCATTCCACATTCCACTCCTCCTCCACCTCCCATTTATCATTAGTCTACCATTCCACACTCTACTCCTTCTCCCTCTAGCATTTACCTTTTTACAGCCATTTCAACTTTCCTTCCCTCGCCCATTCCTCCTCCTCAATTTCTCTCCTTATCCTCCCACGCCCTCTTCCTCTCATTTATTCTTTCAACGGTATGTTCCACCTTTCTTCTCTCTCTCCCTCGTCAATTCCTCTCCCCCAACCTCCCACTCCCTCCTCCTCCTCCTCCTCTTCTGCACAAGTCAGACGTCAGTGTATGTTGTAGGCAATATCGTCATGGTTTCCCCGTTCCCTCCTTCTTTCAACCACTCCCATGCCTCCTTCCCCACTTCTCTGGTCTATCTATCTATCTATCTATACTATTCCCCGTTCCCTTCCTCTTTCAACCACTCCCATGCCTCCCTCCCCACTTCTCTGCCTGGTCTATCTATCTATCTATCCTTTCTCTATCTATACTATTCCCCGTTCCCTTCCTCTTTCAACCACTCCCATGCCTCCCTCCCCACTTCTCTGCCTGGTCTATCTATCTATCTATCCTTTCTCTATCTGTACTATTCCCCGTTCCCTTCCTCTTTCAACCACTCCCATGCCTCCCTCCCCACTTCTCTGCATGGTCTATATATCTATCTATCTATCCTTTCTCTATCTGTACTATTCCCCGTTCCCTCCCTCTTTCAACCACTCCCATGCCTCCTCCCTTCTCCTCTCCAGTCTATTTATCTATCTATCCATTATACTATTTTTTCTTCCTTCTTTAAACCACTCCCATACTTCTCCCTCCCCACTTCTCTGGTCTATATATCTATCCTTTCTCTATCTAATCTATACTATTCCCCGTTCCCTCCCTCTTTCAACCACTCCCATGCCTCCCTCACCACTTCTCTGGTCTATATATCTATCTATCTATCCTTTCTCTATCTAATCCATACTATTCCCCTCCTCCCTCTTCCTTCTCCAACCACTTCCATTCCTCCCTCCCCACTTCTCTGCATGGTCTATATATCTATCTATCTATCCTTTCTTTATCTAATCTATACTATTCCCCTCCTCCCTCTTCCTTCTCCAACCACTTCCATGCCTACATTCCTTTTCCTCTCTGGTTGGTGTATTCATTTATCTATCTAAACTTTCTATATTTACATTATTCCCGCTTCTTTCACGAACCATCATCTACTCCCAGTGTGCATTCTTCTCTTCCTCTGTCTCTTTGTCATTCGTATCTTCCTTCATTTCTTTTCACTCCTTCTACTCATCATAACTTTCCCTCCCTACCTTTATCTTTCTTCTCTACTTCCCCTTCCCTCTCTTCCTTAATCTTTCTTCTCTACTTCCCCTTCCCTCTCTTCCTTTATCTTTCTTCTCCAGTTCCCCTTCCCTCTCTTCCTTTATCTTTCTTCTCTACTTCCCCTTCCCTTCCTTCCTTTATCTTTCTTCTCTACTTCCCCTTCCCTCCCTTCCTTTATCTTACTTCTCATCTTCCTCTTCTTTCCTTCTACCCCCACCCCACACCCACAAACAAACAAACAAACACAGGGTTGAGAAGGTAAAACACATGCACACACACATGCACACACTCGCACGCTGGCACAAAACGAATGATAAATATTTGGTTAGCGGTATGTAAATGTTCTTGGTGTTTATTATGTGTTTATTATGCTACTCCATCACCAGCTTGCATAATTTACCCTCTTAAGGTGGTCATTCCTTTTTTGTTACATTGATTCCTCTAAAGTATATGCTAGGAAACAGGACCAGAAGAGCAAAGATAATATGGTTCTGTTGCTTGGAATAGTTTGGAGGATTCAGTTGCTCCAGATTTACCAATACAGAACTCCCCCCTTTAAGTAGCATATATATATTTTTTATCAACACAACATTTACCTCTGTACAGTAAATACAGAGGAACATTAAATAGTACAGTAAATACAGAGGATACAAAAGGAGGTGGATTACAACAAATTAACGGTGGTTTTACTGTTATTTAATATAAACTGTCTGGTCCTTTACGAGACGTTCGGTGGGGCCAAATATAACTGAAGGTGGGGATAAAGAAAAAATAATACTATAATAATAATAATATATTTTCCAAGTCAATAACGAAAAAAAAGTTAACATAATTATGGATTGTCATGTTGAACACACTCAGCACACAACACAATGCATTAGTGGCGTGATAACAATAATATATACACATTCATATGCACACACTCATCACAATACCATATACACATTCATATGCACACACTCATCACAATAACATATACACATTCATATGCACACACTCATCACAATACCATATACACATTCATATGCACACACTCATCACAATACCATATACACATTCATATGCACACACTCATCACAATACCATATACACATTCATATGCACACACTCATCACAATACCATATACACATTCATATGCACACACTCATCACAATACCATATACACATTCATATGCACACACTCATCACAATACCATATACACATTCATATGCACACACTCATCACAATACCATATACACATTCATATGCACACACTCATCACAATACCATATACACATTCATATGCACACACTCATCACAATACCATATACACATTCATATGCACACACTCATCACAATACCATATACACATTCATATGCACACACTCATCACAATACCATATACACATTCATATGCACACACTCATCACAATACCATATACACATTCATATGCACACACTCATCACAATACCATATACACATTCATATGCACACACTCATCACAATACCATATACACATTCATATGCACACACTCATCACAATACCATATACACATTCATATGCACACACTCATCACAATACCATATACACATTCATATGCACACACTCATCACAATACCATATACACATTCATATGCACACACTCATCACAATACCATATACACATTCATATGCACACACTCATCACAATACCATATACACATTCATATGCTCAAACTTGACACACACTCATCTAAGTGCACACAGACACACACAGGAGACACAGGAACTATATGCACACAACAGGTGAGAGATTACACACCAAGTTTAACACATTTATACACCCATAGGCCTATACACACACACACACACAGGAAGACAGACAGAGATTAATATATAGTGGTGATTCCCTTCCCAGTCTCTCTCTCTCTCTCTCTCTCTCTCTCTCTCTCTCTCTCTCTCTCTCTCTCTCTGGGTGTCCATAACCATTAACTTTTCCACCTTGCCTCGGTCCCTTGGGTGAGTTAAGGGGACGAGGCCACTAAACTGATACCATCCATCAGACACGTGGGATAAACCAGAGAAGAGGGAGGGATACAGGGATACATACAGGCACTGGGCCAATATTTGCTGGAGACTCACTTTACGTTTGCAAGGTGAGCTGATTCGTGAGGCTTTTAAAATCCTTCTTAGGTTTGATAACAATGGACAGTCAGCGAATATCAATAACACTGACTCGACAACAACGAATTCAGGGGGAAGTTTTGTGTTGTTTGTCATTTCCTGGAGCAATTCAATCCTCACAAACTATTCCAAGCAACAGAACACCCTTATTTTTGCTCTTCTGTTTCTTTCTGTTTCCTATAGCATACTTTGGAGGAATTAATTAAGGCACTCCAATGTACCCAAAACGAATTACCACCTTAAGGGGAGGGTATAGTTTAGTTTTGACACTTTTGGTGATTATGATTCCTCCAAACTATTTCAGGCAACAGGATACCATTATTTGTCTTCATCTGGGTCTGTTTTCTGGTATACTTTGGAGGAATCAAGACACTCCAATCTATCAAAAGTATACTCCCCCCTTAAACTCGAAGTGAAGTATATATATGACCATGATAATTTGATAATCAATTTTTTACATACAAGACAATTTAAAAATATAATTAATAGACTGATAATTTGATAATCTAGTTTTCACATACAAGACAATATAAAAATATAATTAATAGACTGTCTAATGAGATATAATAATTATAATCCTTGACAGTTCCTCGATACAATAGTTTAATTAAGTAATTTATCAGAAAAAAACAAACGTCTGCTGTCCCTCGTTCTCTCTTTCAATCCCTACCTCTCTCTCCCTTTCAATCCCTACCTCTCTCCCTTTCAATCTATACCTCTCTCCCTTCAACACACTGGCCCAAACTCATTCCCTTCCCAAACACCCATAGGCGTATAGGTTACAGTACATCTATAGGTATACATACATTTGCTTCTCAATAATGGAACTCCAAGGGTACATACATGTGGTCATAACAAAGCCACAACCAGACAAATCATGACTCCATATATCTGACTGGTATCGGATAAAATAAATAAATAAAAAACATCAAAATTAAAATAAATAAATAAATAAACATCAAACTATCCATTGAAAAGGTTCCCATATCTCTCTCTCTCTCTCTCTCTCTCTCTCTCTCTCTCTCTCTCTCTCTCTCTCTCTCTCTCTTTCACACACACACACACACACACACACATACCACATCTTATCCCTATACTCTCTCATCATTATTCTACTCCATACCGTCGCTCCTTCATTCCATTCCTTTCATGTCTTTTTCTCCCTCTCGTCTTCACCCCACCTCTATTTATTTTCTCTCCCTTTTTCCCTCCCTCTCTCCCTCTTTCTTTCTCTCCCTCTCTCCCTCCTTCTTTCTCTCTCTCTCTCCATTTTTCCCTCCCTCTCTCCCTCCTCCTTTCTTCTCCATTTTCCCTTCCTCCTTTCCATTTTTCCTTCCTACTTTCCATTTTCCCTTCCTACTTTCCATTTTTCCTTCCTACTTTCCATTTTCCCTTCCTACTTTCCATTTTCCCTTCCTATATACTTTCTTTCCTTTTCTCACAAGTACAAATCTATTTATATTCAATTTCCTCTCTTTATTATTTCCATTTTCATACATTTTTCGCGTGTATTCCTCTTTTTTTTCGTCTTCGTCATCAACATTATATCTTTGTCTTCATTCCTCTTCCCTTATTTTCCTCTTCCTCAGATTTTCCTCTTCTACTCTCTCTCTCTCTCTCTCTCTCTCTCTCTCTCTCTCTCTCTCTCTCTCTCTCTCTCTCATACTTCCCCATTTCCCTCTCTCCCTTGTAAACTTTCTCACCTTTCCATTCCACGTTATAAACCTCTCTTCACTTCCCTGTAAACTCACTCACCTTCCTTCCAGTCCACGCTATAAACCTCTCCTCTCTTTCCTTATAAAACTCACCCCCCCTCTCCAGTTTAGTGTGTACAGTTGAGGACATATGAAACAGAGATACACCTAGAAACGGGGTCCCCCTCATTGAGCATAATTATAAGGGGGTAGAATAAGACGACGTTGTTGTGTGTGTATATAGAGGCGACGCGTCCTATATATTCTAGGCTTGGTAAGGGGTCCCCGTTTGTAGTGTGTCCGGTTTCATAACATGTCTGCAACTGTATATACGTGTGTGTGTGTGTGTGTGTGTGTGTGTGTTGTGTGTGTGTATGTGTGTGGTGTGTGGTGTGTGTTGTGTGTTGTGTGTGTGTGTGTATGTGTGTGTTTGAAGCTCCTCCCCATTACACAAGAGGACAGTCTCTCCCACGTGGCTCAATGGCTGGGTAATGAACGACTCACACGCAACTGGAACACATTTATCTACTCCACACTCTATTCACCAGGGTTAGTTCTCTCTCTCTCTCTCTCTCTCTCTCTCTCTCTCTCTCTCTGTGTGTGTGTGTGTGTGTGTGTTTGTGTGTGTGTGTGTGTGTGTGTGTGTGTGTTTAACTCACTGCAGACCACACCACTCACTATAGAATCCCAACACTCTCTATCTCTCTCTCTCTCTCTCTCTCTCTCTCTCTCTCACACACACACACACACACACACTCAAATCAAATTATCATCTATGTTTCTTTTCCAGGGAGTAAGTAGCCTACACCACAGGAAGGAAAAGTTGTGTGGGTACAGAATGAGAGGCGCCGCGACCTTCCATCTACAGGGCTGACATCCGTAGTTTAAAAAAATTGAGGGCCCTTACTGGAGCTCTATGAACCCTCCAAACTACTCCAGGCAACAGATACCCTATTCGAAACACTGAAGCGTTTTGTGGCCTGGATTATTTGGAGGGTTCATAGAGCTCCAGTAAGGGCCCTAAAATGTTTTAAAACTACGAGTGTGAATCATATAAAAACAAGACGGTGGTGGTTGGTGGTGGTGGTGAGGGGGTCAAGTCTTGTTAATTCCCTTCCAATGTGTGTGTGTATCATGGAGCTAGAATGGTGTGTATAGAGGATGTGAAGGTGAGGGAGGGAGAGAGAGAGAGAGAGCTGGGAGGGAGAGAGAGAGAGAGCTGGGAGGGAGTGAGGTTGGAAAGAAGATAAGGGATGGATGGAGGGAGGGAGGGAAGGAGAGGGGGCTAAAAGATATGGGTATAGGGACAGATGGAAAGAGAGGAACTAAAAAACGAGCGAGGAACAAAAAGAAAATATAAAAAAAGACTGAGAAAAGAATGGGAAGGAAATAAGAAGTTCATAAAGTGGAAGAGAGATGGAGGAACATATGTGGCAGACAGACAGGCAGGCAAAGAAGGGAAGGACAGGAAGGGTCTATTATTTGTCCAGCCTATCACTATAATGTATGTATATACCCTTATTCCTCCCATCCCATACTGTCTGATTACGGTGGAAGGTTTTATGGGCGGTTATCAGCTGCCACTCAGGTAAAGGAGAGAGAGAGAGAGAGAGAGAGAGAGAGAGAGAGAGAGAGAGAGAGAGAGAGAGAGAGAGAGAGAGAGAGAGAGAGAGAGAGAGTAAAGAAGTGACACTGAGAGGGGTAGCTATAGAGATAAGGAAGGGGGAAGAGGTACAGAGGTGTGAGATATAATTATACGCTGCGTGTCTATAGTGTTATTGAGATAAGATGGTGTGTGTGTGTGTGTGTGTGTGTGTGTGTGTGTGTGTGTGTGTGTGTGTGCTCAATGGTGTGTGTGTGTGTGTGTGTGTGTGTGTGTGTGTGTGTGTGTGTGTGTGTGTGTGCTCAATGGTGTGTGTGTGTGTGTGCTCAATGGTGTGTGTGTGTATGTGTGAATGAATGGTGCCGTAAGGAGTATAGTGGTAGTGACTATGGTGTTATCGAGATAAGATGGAGTGAAAAAATGTGTGTTTGTGTGTGTGTGTGTGTGTGTGTGTGTGTGTGTGTGTGTGTGTGTAGAAATGGTGCCGTAAAGAGTATGGTAGTATATAGTAACTATGGTGTTATCGAGATAAGATGGAGTGTTAAGGAACAACAACAACAACCACAACAACAATAACAACAGAGAGTGTAGAGGTGGGGAGTCTGGGGTCTGTGAATGTAATGATAAGAATATACAGGAAGTGAGAACAGACCAATGATAAGATGAAGCCATGCAGAGGAGGGGACGGATGGCTGGCTGAGTGAGTGAGTGAGTGAGTGGTATCATCATAGACTATAGGCATATACAAAGTAAATATAGCTTTATTTACCTTGGGCATATACTCGGGGCTGCTCGGTCAGACAGCTTGAGGAACTTCAACAACAACAACAATAACAACAACAACTAGGCATATACTGGATGTGTTAATTCATAGGCATGTAATTTATCTAGTTAGGGCAGTCAAGTATATACATATGTAAACAGAAACGTAAATAACATGAGCGACAAACAAGAAATAAATAAACAGTACAAAAATATATGAAAGCAGGATGGAAAAAGAGGAGGAGGATAGGGCGTGTCTGTCTGTCTGTCTGTCTGTCTGTCTGTCTGTCTGTCTGTCTGTCTGTCTCTCTCTCTCTCTCTCTCTCTCTCTCTCTCTGTGTGTGTGTGTGTGTGTGTGTGTGTGTGGATCTGAAGAGCGGGAACGAGGAGCATAAAAACGTGGGTGAGTGGCAGAGAAATGTGATGGAGTGGAGATGAGGTGGTAAAATGTGTGTGTAAAATGTGTGTGTGAATGTGCCAGTGACCGTCAGTGTGTGGTGTGAATGAATGAATGAATGAGAGAGAGAGAGAGAGAGAGAGAGAGAGAGAGAGAGAGAGAGAGAGAGAGAGAGAGAGAGAGAGAGAGAGAGAGAGAGAGAGAGAGAGAGAGAGAGAGAGAGAGAGAGAGAGAGAGAGAGAGAGAGAGAGAGAGAGAGAGAGAGAGAGAGAGAGAGAGAGAGAGAGAGAGAGAGAGAGAGAGAGAGAGAGAAAGAGAGAGAGAGAATGGACTGTAGTCGTAAGGGTATCAATACATATTATGAAAGTCGATAAAGTGAACCTCAGCCCTATCGATTTTAGACCCCACAACTATGAAGGTTTTGATGGCCAACAAACGTCAACACTCCCAAGGTTCAACACGTGCCCTCCCTCATTCCCTCCCGTCCCCACAACTATAGTCTATTCAAAACTTGTGTTCCGCTGGCCTCTTATGCTTAGATAGATAGAAATAGATAGATAGATAGATAGACAGATAAGAGATAGATAGAAATAGAGACAGATAAGAGATAGATAGAAATAGAGACAGATAGAGATAGATAAAAATATAGATAGAAATAGATATAGATAGAAATAGAGACAGATAGATAGAGGAAAATGGCACAAGTTTTGAACAGAGTATAGTTTAAATAGACGACCACAATCACCCGTATTTCACCCTCATTCTTAACACATATGAAAGAAATCATTTGTTCTCGATCCTCCCCATGTGCTCTACCTATCGTCTTGGAATCAAATAAATAAAATATAAATATAATATAAATAATAATTTTAAAAAATATATAAATACTAATACTAATATTTGCCTTACATCTTTTCCCACTTATAGGCCGATGTGACATACTACTGTAATAATAGTATTAATAATAATAATAATAATAATAATAATAATAATAATAATAATAATAATACTTCTCTGACGCAAATACTTACTGTTGTTAATTTATTTTCGTTCAAATCTATTCATAACTTTTGGACTTATTTTACAGTACCGGTATATTATACAGTACTTATATTAGCACACCTACAAACAGACAGACAGACAAACGGGGTGAAAACATAACAACACCGGCTTTGTTGATAGAGGTAATAAGATCTCGAGCAAGTACAAAAAAAAAAAATGATGTCTTGGAAATATTAAGCTCTACAACAACGTCAAGTAAGAATAAAGTAAAGGGAAATATATTATGAGGCCTGCAGTCATGGAAAGACACGTGGTTGTATAAAGTTGGAGTGCCTGGGTAAATGTGTGTCTTGTGGTGTTGTTGTTGTTGTTGTTGTTGGTAGTGGTGGTGGTACTTGTGGTGGTGGTGTTGGTGTTAGTGGTGGTGTTGGTAGTGGTGGTGGTACTTGTAGTGGTGGTAGTGGTGGTGGTGTTGGTGGTAGTGGTAGTGGTGGTAGTGGCACTCCCTAATATTGATCCAAACATGAGTCGATTACCACACTCCTTTCTCCCCTCTTCCATATCTACTTCCTCCTTTATCACCATTACTCTTTACACACTTCCTTCCAATCCTACTTCCTCCTTTATCACCATTACTCTTTACACACTTCCTTCCAATCCTACTTCCTCCTTTATTACCATTATTCTTTACACACTTCCTTCCAATCCTACTTCCTCCTTTATTACCTTTATTCTTTACACACTTCCTTCCAATCCTACTTCCTCCTTTATTACCATTACTCTTTACACACTTCCTTCCAATCCTACTTCCTCCTTTATTACCTTTATTCTTAACCTTTTCCCTTCCAATCTTGCTTGCCTCCTCATTTATTACCTACTCCCTTACTCCCCTTTCATTCAATCCTTCCTTCCTACCTACCTACCTCCTCATTTATTAACTATACTCTTAACACTCTTATTTCTAACCCTTCCTTCTTGTCTGCCTCCTCATTTATTGTCTATTCTCTCACCCCTCTTTTATTCAATCCTTTGTAAATACCACCTTTTAAATACTTCTCTCTTACCCTTTTTTTCTCCCAACTTTACCCAATTCTCTCTTCATTATTTTTACTTTCACATCTACAGTATGTTCTCTTTCTTTCGTATTCTTATCAACATTATTATATCCTCGCTTTATTTCCAGTGTTGCATTCCTCTCATCACCCTTTCCTATCGTATCGCCTCTCCATCTTCTCTCCTCTCCACCCTCATTCCACTCTTCTTCCCGACTCACCCCTCTCTCCATGTCCTAGCTAGCCCCCACCCCACCCCACCCCACCCCACCCTGACTCACGAAATCCACGCAAATATCACACACACACATACATATACATATATATTGAGTGTTTCTGCTTCTATCTGAAATCTATTCTCAGTGACACAAACAACTGAGCGTATAATATACATTTTTTATTCTTATGTCAAGAGACGAAAGGTAAGACCCATAATAATAGGTTAATGAGTACAATATAAAAGGCCATAGAATATTTAAACACATAACATAACTGACCCCATTAACTCACAAGTGTAATATTAGTGTAAAGGAATAATAAAACCAGGATGGAGAAGAAATAAAAACATGAGAAAAGTCAAAGAAGCGATGGAGAGAAGAATACAACCGAAGGGAAGAGTGAAAAGGTAAAAAGATAAGAAGAGTGAAGGTGGGAGTGTAGAGGGGTTGAAGGCAGAGATAGAGGAAGGGAAAGCTAGAGTGAAACATGAGGACAGGCAGGAGTAAGGTAAAGGGAGTGAAGGTAGTAAAGTGACCATGTGAAGGAGGGAGTGGAAATGCTATACTACAGAACGAAGGATGTAGTAAGAAAACACGAGGAGTAAAAGAAGGGAAGACAGCAATGAAACAATAAGAGAGAAACAATAAACATATGGAATGAATGGAGTCCAGTAAAGAGGAAGAAAGACCAAGGCAGGAATAAAATACGAAGGGTGGAAGATGAATATTAAGATAAGAGTGAAAGATGTGAAAGTAAGAGTGAGATATTTGAAGGAAGGAGTGATGGAGGTGAAGGAAGGAGTGATGGAAATGAAGGAAGGAGTGATGGAGGTGAAGGAAGGAGTGATGGAGATGAAGGAAGGAGTAAAGGAGATGAAGGAAGGAGTAAAGGAGATGAAGGAAGGAGTAAAGGAGATGAAGGAAGGAGTAAAGGAGATGAAGGAAGGAGTAAATGAGATGAAGAAAGGAAGGAAGGAGTGATGGAGGTAAAGACAGGAATAAATGAGATGAAGAAAGGAGTAAAGGAGATGAAGAAAGGAGTAAAGGAGATGAAGAAAGGAGTAAAGAAGATGAAGGAAGGAGTAAAGAAGATGAAGGAAGGAATAAAGGAGATGAAGGAAGGAAGGAAGGAAGGAAGGAGTGATGGAGGTAAAGACAGGAATAAAGGAGATGAAGGAAGGAGTAAAGGAGATGAAGGAAGGAAGGAAGGAAGGAAGGAGTGATGGAGGTAAAGACAGGAATAAAGGAGATGAAGGAAGGAGTAAAGGAGATGAAGGAAGGAGTAAAGGAGATGAAGGAAGGAAGGAAGGAGTGATGGAGGTAAAGAGATGAAGGAAGGGGAAGTAAAGGAGGTGACTGCAGGGTGGGTGTGTGTGTTGGGGGGGAGGGGGGACACACTGGAGGCCTGCATATATACACCTTGTGAATATTTTACAACCTGATGGGAAGGGTTGGCCTCCTCATCCACAACAGTCTGATCTTTCTTTCTCTTTCTCTCTCTCTCATGAACACACACACACACATACACACACACACACACACACACACACACACACACACACACACACACACACACACACACACACACACACACACACACACACACACACACACACACACACACACACACATCAGAGTAACATTAAGGTCGTTTATTTCCAGCATTGCATATAGTGTTGTAGGCATCACAGACCTTCCATTTCATCAACAAGAGAATCTCCCCTTGAAAATGAACACCACTTAACCTTTGACAATAGAAGGATACTGTGCTTGTCGAACAAAATACATTCAGGATGTGTAAAATGTTATGGGAAAACCCCGTCACTCTAGACTAGGTAAAGTTTTGTGTATTGTAAGTATATAGCTGTAACTGTAGAATCAAAGACCATTTCATTCCTATAAACAGTGTCACGAAATTGATCACTCATTTATCCACAAACACACCACTCATTTACCCACAAACACACCATTCATTTACCCACAAACACACCATTCATTTACCCACAAACACACCACTCATTTACCCCCACACACACCACTCATTTACCCACAAACAGACCACTCATTTACCCACAAACACACCACTTATTTACCCACAAACACACCACTCATTTACCCACAAACACACCACTCATTTACCCACAAACACACCACTCATTTACCCACAAACACACCACTCATTTACCCACAAACACACCCCTCATTTACCCACAAACACACCACTCATTTACCCACAAACACACCACTCATTTACCCACAAACACACCACTCATTTACACACCACTCATTTACCCACAAACACACCACTCATTTACTCCCACACACACCACTCATTTACCCACAAACACAACACTCATTTACCCACACACACACCACTCATTTACCGACACACACCACTCATTTACCCACACACACACCACTCATTTACCCACAAACACACCACTCATTTACCCACAAACACACCACTCATTTACCCACAAACACACCACTCATTTACCCATAAACAGACCATTCATTTACCCACAAACACACCACTCATTTACCCACAAACACACCACTCATTTACCCACAAACACACCACTCATTTACCCACAAACACACCACTCATTTACCCACAAACACACCACTCATTTACCCACAAATAGTCCCATGATATTATTATTACAGTCTATTAATTATTTCTTGTCAATGTACGTATAGGAACCA
The DNA here is from genome assembly GCA_034508575.1 of Petrolisthes manimaculis. Classification (NCBI taxonomy): domain Eukaryota; kingdom Metazoa; phylum Arthropoda; class Malacostraca; order Decapoda; family Porcellanidae; genus Petrolisthes; species Petrolisthes manimaculis. The sequence goes on along the minus strand of JAWZYT010000628.1, from coordinate 679,506 downwards.
ATAATCTCTCTCTAGTACATATGTCCACTTAATGGGGTGCAGTGCTGGTGAATCTGGAGCAACTAATTCCTCCAAACTATTCCAAGCAACAGACCCCCAGTATTTTAGTTAATCAGGTCCTGTATCCAGGCATATACTTAGGAGGAATCAAGGCACTCCAATGTACCAACCAAAACTATACTATCCACTAAATTTGTGATAGATGACACTTGCTGCGACGGTATACGATAAAACAACAAACATACATACATACATATTTCCTTGGTCAGTACGTATGAATACCAGTGTACTGTATACGTATAAGTAGCCCTGTATTCTCGAAACTAACACAGAAACGAACCAAAATAATTATATTATCATACACTAAAACTGATGAATGACAACATAAATAAAACATAATAATTTCCTTGGTCATGCAGTACGTATGAATACCAGTGTACTGTATACGTATATGTAGCATTATATTGTCGTCCCATTATAGTAATGACGAAACTGACACAGCTACGTATAATCCAACAAAAGATAAAGGGAGGAATGAAGGAATTGAAGAAGAGACTATTCGTACTCTGGGGGTCGTTGTCTCGTCTCCTTTTACCTGATGAAACAAGGTCAAGTTCTCTTTTTATTATCATTTGTTTCTTCTTCTTTTTTAGGATTGATTGAGTGTCACATATAGGTAGCCACTTGACACTGACGGGAGTTCTAGTTTTGCTCTGGTATTGTTCCCTCATTGGTTTCATCATCTTTTCCCCCCCAGGGTTGAGGGTACGTACTATATTATATACCTTTACCTATTCTCTGTACTGGGAAGAGAGTTACAGTTCCATATTCCTAGTATTATGAAATGCTATTCTTCTGTCATTTTATCTGGTTTTTGAATGAGGTTTACATATTCCATGTACGAGTAACCTTTTCAAAATGTTGTAATATCGTGCTATCTCTTGTTCGCCTTTAACAGAATTAGTGGAAACTGAACACAGCTAAATTTTTCCTCTCACAAAACAGAAAAGGATTTGGAATGCCAGTTACATTTTCTTATAATGTCATCATTTCTGACCTCCGTGTGCATATGTTGATTATAATGTGTGTAGGTTATGACTGAAACGAATGCTTTCTCAAACATATAAAAAATTACTCTGATCCAAAGGTTTAAATATCTTCCACAAATATCATCCTGCTGTGTAAAGTAAATTGGTAATAGTATGTGAGTGAGAGGCTAGAGAGAACCATATAGTACTGTATAGGTATACTGTCTTTATGTAAGGATGAGTGTTTAGGCAGGCTCACGTGTCAGTAGAAAGTAATGATAAGACTTGTATTACTCAACTCTGTATTCTTACTGTAGCCCACAAGGATATTCTCAGTCATATTATTAAACATCATCTTGGAGGTGAACCTTTTCGTCGTTCAATTCGTATTGCAAAACAATATGACTTGAGCGACGAAGAGCTTTTACCTGGAAGTAGTATTTTAATAATACCATACTTAATATCCACAATTATATTCACTATGCTGATATTTAACTTACCGAAATATTACGCATATTTCTACGCATATCTGAGAGCTGAAGCTCCCGGTTTAGGAATGTGGGAAACACAACAAAAAGTTGACAATCTGTGTGTGACATCACCACATCCGTTAGAGTACCGTAAGCAGCCAGAGATAAGGCGACCTTTACTATTACACCACAAGAAGGTTTCACTCTCAACTCTCTACCAAGACGCAAACTCAACACAATAATAAAACAAAGTACACAATAAAGAGTCATACATTATGTTAAGGGACTCCGTGATGTAGTTAGAAAATTGTAGGTTAGCGAGTCCTTCAAATGTTGCCACGAAATAACATCTATACAGAAAGAGCTTGTTAAGTGGCATGGTCATCATAATCATACGTATTAATATGTGTATGTGTGTATATGAGAGCGTAACACAGTGTTCAAGGAATAGAAGTTACCGAGTACTCTTAAAAGTCCTTCCCACGAGCTTACAAGATAAGAAATAATCATTACACCTCTCTTTGTTTTTGTTGTACCGGTAATCCAGTTTCACAGACGAGTGTCCTTATTACCCCAAAGAAAGCAAAGGTACAGTCTGATCAAGGACTATGCGACACGACTGTACACAAGAATTCGTACACAACATATAGAAAATATAGGTGTGTCCAACTACAACACAACATTATAATACTGTATATTATAGGTTTGTTGTTTAGTAATCACCGAGTCATTTGGTAGATCATAACATTGAAGTATAGTTCCAGAATAAATACCACTTTCTCCACCAAGTCTGTGTACGAATTTCTGCAGCCAATCGTACCTGAATGACTATCCCACTACCCAACCAATGTCCAGTGTTTATTTTATGCCTTTATGGTGAGAGTTGATAATTCAGTTGATTTTTCTATTTATACATCAAGCAATTCACCAACATTTCCTGAAAGCTGTTTGTTTGATGCTTCGTGTAGGACAATTTAAAAAGTGATTAAGGTATTTGGTGCTCATTAATCACTGGTAATCCATAACGTGATTAATTTGTTTCGTGATTAATTTATTTCGTGTTTAACCACTGAAACCGACCGACGTTTGTTTACCTTTGTACAATTGGGGAACAAATGAGTATCTAGATGGACACAGTTGACGATTTCTGGTAACAATGTCAGTGATAAAAACGTTAGGAATAGATAGAATTTATTCATTACTACATAAGGTAAACTGATTGATATTGGGTGACGTCGACCAACCACAGACAGTGAAATAAAAGTTATCCTTCAATTCATAAAGACTTTCTCTCATTGATGTGTTTACTTTTGGGGATGTTGCCAATAGTGTTCAGATACATTATTCCCCAACTGTACAATAATTAAACTCGTTGGTAACAGTCACAGAAATAGAAATATAACCCAGACTTCACAGTATTAAAGGGATAATACACTTTTGCAACATTGGAGTGACTTGATTCCTCCAAAGTATGTAAGGAAACAGTACCAGTGAATACATTTAATGATATCTTGTTACTTGGAAAAGTTTGGAGGAATTAGTCGCTCCAGATTTAAAAAAATTAACATACGGTATCAAAAATTATTTATTAATGTCATTTGATAACAGCAACTAAATTAAATTGAATAAAATCATATGCCATCCTCAATTAATCCACAAAGCAATTATATCAAGGACCCTGTGATCGTGTATGAAAATTGGAGGCTTCTGATTCTTCCTGACTTTGCCACGAATCCAGCTTCCTCCATATAGGTAGTGTTTCGTGGCAATATTGAAAAGACTCATATACCTCAAAATTTCTGAGTACATCACAGAAACAGGGTCCCTTGAGTTGTCATCTGAAAGGTTTTCTTCCGATGTGAATTATGCCAACGAGTCCCAACGTTATGTCAGTCAGCTTTTAACCCCAAACCATTGTCCTGCATGTACAGTCGGAAGTATAAGTTCGCTTCATGTGATGTTGTAACACTATTTAAATACAGAAATGACAAAAGGCAGACCGTACCGTACTTCTCATGTGGTAAATTTTATGTTGTTAGAACAGAAACTGGTTCAGAATGCAACTAACTTTATCTGATCCTATTAGCATTATTATTATTGAGTATATACACGGGATGGATTCGTATTTATGCTGCCGACTGTACGTAGGAAAACCTTTGTGTCCGTGTTTGTTGTTGTGACGGACAAACAAACGTACACAGAGATTCCCAGGTGACATGGGGTTCCACAAATAGCTTAGCCTTTGAACGAAATGCTTTTATCTCAATGACATTCGCTAAGTTTTATGGCGTTATAGTCCAAGTATTATCTATGATTTGATACGTTACTTATGAGTTAAGGTGATAGCATATAATTATAGTGTTGGTATAGATCTGGAGCAACTGATTCCTCCAAACTATTCCCAGCAACAGGACACCATTATATGTGTCCATCTGGTCTTGTTTCCTGGCATATTTTAGAGGAATCCAATATACCAAAAGGATACTATACCTTGAACTAATGAAGGACAATAGGAGTGCTACCCTCTTGCGAGAAAAAGTCACGCGTTATCAGTTGTTTATTTGGAGCAATTAATTACACCAAACCATTCTAAGCAACAGGTCACCACTATTTTTGTTCATCTAGTTCTGTTTCCTGGCATACAATATTGGAGGAATTAAGGAGCTGAAATGTAAAAGGAATATACTATTTCCTTAAGAGTTATATACATCACAGGAGGTTACCGACAGTGACAATTGTTGAAAGATAAGAAGTCCACCAACTCAATAATGAAACAACTATGCATATAATATTTAAAAGCTAACAGGCACCTATTCATACCGAAATAGCAAGGATTAGAGTACTGGGGATGCATGTGATGTCTGACGGACGGAGGGAAGGGGTATAGGAGGAGGTGGTGGGAGCGTGGGAGTGAGTGAGGCAGGCAGGGAGTGAGGCAAGCAGGCAGTGAGGCAGGCAGACTGAGGCTTAAAGGTGAACAGGTAAAGTAGTGTGGCCTCACCTCCTGACTCCCATGACATGCACCAGACAGACAGACAGGCTCCTAGGACATACAGACAGGCTCATGGTACCCAAGTCAGTGACCATACTCAACAACAACAACAACAACACTGATCTGACTACTCCTGATGTCACCATGGTTTGTCACGTTCACACCACTTTATTTATATGTTGGTTCATTTGGTTGGTACACGGATGGTTGGTTGGTTGGGATCCCTTCTTTTATTGCATGTATACAACACACACACACACACACAAAACAAAACAAAATGTAAAAAAAAATGCCGTTTGTTTTGGTCAGACTAGGTTGTTATTGATTGTAGCAGGTCAAATGGAGGTCAACTCGAGCCACAATGACGACGACCAGCATTTACATACACGACGCGCCTTCAATTGAAAGGACACACACACACACACACACACACACACACACACACACACACACTCGGGGAATAATACCGTAGCGAGCCTCGTGTGTGCTATTATGTTTTGACGAGAGTGGAAGCCAGCAATATCACAAGTGGTGCAGGCACGCGTCGAGACTCTTATGAAGGGGAATGAAGGTTACAATAATTTGGTATATGGCTTTATTGTGGTAGGCAGGTATAGGCGGGCAGGCAGGCAGGCAGACTAGAGAACGAGGTGCAATGGAGGGGATGTAATCAAGAGGTGGTATAGGCTATGGTGTATGGAAGAGAGTGGTGTGGTGTGGTGTGAGATGCTTGGACATACATATATACAAGACTGTTTTTGGTAATATGATTCGTTCGTGGTCATCCCATTTTTTGGTTTGGGGAATCTGTAGATAAATAAATAAATAGATAGATAGATAGATAGATAGATAGATAGATAGATAGATAGATAGATAGATAGATAGATAGATAGATAGATAGATAGATAGATGGATAGATGGATAGATAGATAGATAGATAGATAGATAGATAGATAGATAGATAGATAGAAAGATGGATGGATAGATAGATAGATAGATAGAAATTGATAGATAGATTTTGAGAGAGAGAGAGAGTGGTGATGTATGGAGGCAATGAATGAAAAAGCTGCATGCTCAACCTGACGTTCGCTTTTGAGGTTCGTTTAGGCTATGTGTTGTGCTGAAGATGTTTTGATGTTGGTGGTGGTCTGGTGGAAGGAGCTAGAGAGAACAATGTAGGGAATAGGGATGGCCGTGGGAGTATACACCAAGTCACATGACACCCAAAATATGACGATGACTGACGAATGAATTATAAACACATACAGTATATAATTATAACAGGATGAGGTTAGGGGGAAAGGAGATGAGTGATAAGAGGGAAAAATGGTCAGTGATTGTGATTGTTAGTTAGAAAGACGATTACACACATACACACATAAAAAAAACATACACACACATATACACATACACACTCACTCATTCTCTCTCTCTCTCTTTCACACACACACCACAACCACACCACACTCCTTCCTCTCTCTCTCACCACACTCCTTCCTCTCTCTCTCTCTCTCTCTCTCTCTCTCTCTCTCTCTCTCTCTCTCACACACACACACACACACACACACACACACACACACACACACACACAACCACACCACACTCCTTCCTCTTTCTCTCTCTCTTTCACACACACACACTCCTTCCTCTCTCTCTCTCACCACACTCCTTCCCCTCTCTCTCTCTCTCTCTCTCTCTCTCTCTCTCTCTCTCTCTCTCTCTCTCTCTCTCTCTCTCTCTCTCTCACACACACATGACGTTATCAGAGACAGCTAGCTTCCATCCTGTAAACTACTAATACCACGTGACTCACAATCTGAAGAGGAAGGAAAACAACAACATACTTACTGCTTTGGAAGTGTGACATCCGTAAACATGACGCTTCAAGTCAGGAAAATCTCTCTCTCTCTCTCTCTCTCTCTCTCTCTCTCTCTCTCTCTGTGTGTGTGTGTGTGTGTGTGTGTGTGTGTGTGTGTGTGTGTGTGTATTTATAGTTTTAATACATCTCTCTCTCTGTCTGTCTGTCTCTCTCTCTCTCTCTCTCTCTCTCTCTCTCTCTCTCTCTCTCTCTCTCTCTCTCTCCTCGAATTATACCTCAGTCTCTAATTAAGGAGATAGTACACTTTATTTTGGTTCATTATAAAAAGCCTTGATTCTTCCTCCAAAGTATATAATATATATACCCCATGAAACAGGATCACCAGATGAATAAAAAAAAAAAAAAAATAATAATGGTATCCTGCTTGCTTGCCTGGCTGTCTGTCTGTTGTTTGGGGAAGTTTTCAGGAATCATCAATGGCCCCAAGAATAATTAAGTTTGTCACACTTATTTATCCCTTTAGAGTGTTTTGATTCCTCCATTGAGTGTGTGTCAGGATATATATAATTATTTTTTATATAATGGTATCCTGCCTGTTGCTTGGAATAGGCTGGAGGAATCAGTTACTCCACATTTACCACCAAAAACATTAACTACGGTACTTCTTTTGTAATTTAGCATATATGTTGGGATTCAAGGTGACAGTATCTGAAAGGTGTACCTGTTGTCTGTTGTTTGGAATAGGTTGGAGGAATCAGTTGCTCCAAATTTAACACCAAAAACATTAACTTCCCTTTCTTCTGTTTGCTTACCCCTCCTCCCACTGGAAAAATTACTGAATATAAAATTACTGAATATATAATTACTGAACATAAATAAACCCTTGTATTCTCGTGGAGGTTCGGGAAGAGGAAAAGTTTAACATAACAAAGGTTTAGGAAAAGAGAATCTTTTATAAGTTCAGGAAAAGGGAGGGAGGGAGTGACATGACGTAAAGAGTAATAAAACAGAAAAACCCAACTCAGAATTTTTGTTATTAAATGATAAAGCCTGCAACAATCATTCACGTACACGATAGGAAGATATAGGTACAGCCACAATCAAATATCCACCAACACTTTCCTTCCATCGTAGTAAATATCTTGATAATAAAGAACAACACGTGTATGATTTTGCAGCACCTCATAATATTAATTGAGGGGGTTGAGTTGACGTAAGGTGCTGTTGTTGTATGATTATAGTTTGATATGATACTGATTTATTTACACGATGGAAGGACAGTGTCGGCGGTGGTTATATGATTGGGGCTGCATGTACAGTACATTTACTTTAACCGGAAGTTACAATTTTGGAAACTTGTGTGTTGTTCAGTGAGATAGAAAAGTAAGGATCCCTCCCTAACATAACAATGCTACTCTTGTATGTGTTGTCTAGTCTATAATAATAACAACAACAACAACAACAACAACAATAATAATAATAATAATAATAATAATAACAATAATAATAACAATAATAATAATAATAATAATAATAATAACAATAATAATAGTACCGGTAGTAATAATAATAATAATAATAATAATAATAATAATAATAATAATACTAACAACAATAATAATAGTAATAATAATACTAACAACAATACTAACAACAACAACAACAACAACAATAATAATAATAATAATATAGTGGTATGGAAAGTATTGTTAATTAAATATCTCTCCTATACGTTATTTACATTCATCCTGACAACACAAACTCTACAGTCCATAATATAAGATAAGTCCATAATATAAGATAAGTCCATAATATAAGATAAGTCCATAATATAAGATAAGTCCATAATATAAGATAAGTCCATAATATAAGATAAGTCCATAATATAAGATAAGTCCATAATATAAGATAAGTCCATAATATAAGATAAGTCCATAATATAAGATAAGTCCATAATATAAGATAAGTCCATAATATAAGATAAGTCCATAATACAAGATAAGTCCATAATATAAGATAAGTCCATAATATAAGATAAGTCCATAATATAAGATAAGTCCATAATATAAGATAAGTCCATAATATAAGATAAGTCCATAATATAAGATAAGTCCATAATATAAGATAAGTCCATAATATAAGATAAGTCCATAATATAAGATAAGTCCATAATACAAGATAAGTCCATAATATAAGATAAGTCCATAATATAAGATAAGTCCATAATATAAGATAAGTCCATAATATAAGTCCATAATATAAGATAAGTCCATAATATAAGATAAGTCCATAATATAAAATAAGTCCATAATATAAAATAAGTCCATAATATAAGATAAGTCCATAATATAAGATAAGTCCATAATATAAGATAAGTCCATAATATAAGATAAGTCCATAATATAAGATAAGTCCATAATATAAGATAAGTCCATAATATAAGATAAGTCCATAAGATAAGTCCATAATATAAGATAAGTCCATAATATAAGATAAGTCCATAATATAAAATAAGTCCATAATATAAGATAAGTCCATAATATAAGATAAGTCCATAATATAAGATAAGTCCATAATATAAGATAATAACATAATGGTAAGAGGATGTGGGAATAGGGGGATAGGCTTGAGGGGGTTTAGGGGGGTGCGGGAATAGGGGACAGGCTTGGGTTTTTTTTTTGGGGGGGTGCGGGAGTAGGGGGACAGACTTATGGGGAGATTAGGGGGTTTGCGGGAATAGGGGACAGCCTTTCTACCCCCCCCCCAAGATTGTCCCCCTATTCCTGCACCCCCCACCCACTCACCCCCAAGCCTGTCCCGTACTCCCGCACCCCCTTAATGTAATCCTTAATATACTAGTAGAAGAAAAGGATAGCAAAGATGAAGGTAGGTAAGCATGACGACGTTGTATACTGTACAGTTATGGACAAATGAAACCGATACATTTGAAACTGGACCCCCTCAAACATACTCCCCCCCCCCCACCTACAACACACACCACCAATCAATTCACCACACACACACACACACACACACACACACACACACACACACCACCACCACCAATAACGTCACCACTTCTCCCCCTATCCCAATAACACACACACACACACACACCAATAAACTGACCACCTCCCCAACACACACACCAATAAACTGACCACCTCCCCTCCTAACACTAACACACACACACACCAACACACACCAATAATCTCACATCTCCCAACACACACACACACACCAATAATCTCACACCTCCCCTCCTAACACTAACACACACACCATCAATAAACTCAGCGACTACGGTATCATTATTTTTATAGTATAGTATAGTATAGTATAGTATTTTTTATAGTATCATTCATCATCCCTTCGCTCATTCTCCATTCCAAAACGTTCTTGTCACTTTCCATTCACCTCTCGTTCTTTTTTTTTTCTTTTTTTTTCCTTATAGTGCCTCTGAGCCATCCTTGATCAAGCTAGCTTTGTATTCTGAATATTGAACTATGCCAAGATTTAGTTAGTTATCGTATAAAAAACAATAAATCTAAAAATATAAAATAATAACGTAATAATAGTAATAATAACAAAAGTAATAATAATAATAATAACAAAAGTAATAATAATAACAATAACAAAAGTAATAATAATACCGTCATAATAACAATGAAACAAATAATAAAAATAAAAATATAATAATAACAATAATAATAATAATAAAAAAAATATATATAAAAATATGAAGGGCCATTAAACTCCTCCTAAACAAGTATAAAAACAATAAGGTGCTGACAACCACTGACCACAGCACTATAATTATATATCACTGCTTCAAACTTTCCATTCCAACGCGTTCACTTTCCTTACAACTCAGGGCAGAGAGAGGAAGGAGGAACACACACACACCTTCCTTCCCTGCAACACACACACACACACACACACACACACCCTTCCTTCCCTGCAACACACACACACACACACAGTCCCTTTAAACTTACCTCCCCACAACACACACACGCACACACACCTCTTTCAACCTTACCTCTCCGCAACACACACCGACACACAGACACACACACACACATCCCGCCACCCGCCGCAATGAGTTATTATTATACCTGCCTCACATTCCAGGTGGCGGAAATAGCATCTTGACACTGCCTACATCATCTCTGGCGCCCACCCGGCATACTGGCGCCCTCACTCACTCACCTACTCACTCACTCACACGGTATGCAACTCACTCACTCACTCACTCACACACACGTATTGATTGTATGTACACACACTCACACACACCGTCGTTTGCATACATAGGCTTCCTGATATGTGGTGTATTCGCACTACACCACAACAATTACTGGTAATCAATCAGGTACGGTAAATCTTTGGGAAATTGTATACATAAGTTATATATATATATATATATATCATATCCGACAACTACACAACACTTGAAATAACAGAAATTTTGCATAAATATTCGTACGTAAATGTAGCTTTACAATTATTTTCATATAGGCCTCTACTCTAGGTACCGGTATGCCTCATTGCTGTGACTTTTTTAATAAATATGAAAATTAAGTTACATATCCAGATACACCTTTATGGCAAATCTGTCAAATTGGTTAATGAATGATACCGGCACCATTGACCCTTCTATATACCATAACGGGACATAACGGGGTAACTGGGCCCTCATGTCGAAGGTAAAGTAGGGTAGGGTAGGGTAGGGTAGGGTGGGGTAGGGGAAGCATATGGGGTCCCTCAGGTATCATGATAAATATTATGATTACAACTAAAAATAGCTTAATGTTAGTGGAGAAATATATCACGAAAACAACACATCCATGTTACTTTACAACGAGGTTTAATAAAGAAAGGTAAGGTAAATTTTTCAACAAGCATAAAACCATACACAACTTCCCATAAACAGCGGTATTCATATATTAATTAATTTACGACGCACGCATTATACACCGATCGTCAGTCATGTGAGGAGAGAGTGGACAACACAACATAACACAACACGACACAACACGACACAACACAACACAACACAACCTACACGACACAACCCAACCCAACACAACATAACCCATACAACATAACACAACACAACACAATAAACACAACACAACAACACAACACAACACAACACAACACAACACATGACCGACATCCATCTGCTTTGTCATGTTCAGCAGGTTCCTCACTTCTCATATTTCATACATGCAGACTTTCCTAACCCACAAACATGATACAGGAGACACACCGTCACCACCGCGATTGGGTATAATATTTTTACTTCCAACTCAATATTTCACTAATGTATAAATTGACTAAAGTGTATATTTTTACTTCAACTCAATATTTCACTAATGTATAAATTGACTAAAGTGTATATTTTTACTTCAACTCAATATTTTACTAATGTATAAATTGACTAAAGTGTATATTTTTACTTCAACTCAATATTTCACTAATGTATAAATTGACTAAAGTGTATATTTTTACCTCAACTCAATTTTTCATTCACGTATAAACCTACATTACAATACATAAATACTTTATCTATGTTAAGTGAGGATTATCAATGCATATCAAGTTACTAATACTAGTCTCTACCTGCGTACCCTATAATTACACACCGGTACCCTTTTGTTGTAGCCATGTATTCGTATAACTCGTTACATCAGAAAAAAAAGATGAATAGTTTGAGTAATATCCGGGGTTGTTTGCACGGGGTTGAGGATGCAGTGAAATGCCCATATCTCCCAAAACACAAACTCCCATTAAAACAAAACAAAAAAGTAAAACAATTTGCTGGGTAGGACTGGAAAACAATAACAAGTATGATTACTAAGAAAAGACAAATAAAAAAGATAATTAACGGTACTAATAGATAGCCAAATAACAAAGACCAATACCAACAAAAAGCCAAATTACAAAGACCAAAGAAGTGGGTGGGGTGTTGCGTGGTGGAAGGAAGGGGTCGGATAAGAATAGTGTTTGGTTGGTTCATATAAATTGAGGCGAGGAAAGAGCGAGACAGGTGTGATGTAGTAGTCTGGTGTGGAAGAATTGGTTGTGGTGTGCTGTAGTTGGTTGGCTGTGGTGTGATGTAGTTGGCTGTGGTGTGATGTAGTTGGCTGTGGTGTGATGTAGTTGGCTGTGGTGTGCTGTAGTTGGTTGGCTGTGGTGTGATGTAGTTGGCTGTGGTGTGATGTAGTTGGCTGTGGTGTGATGTAGTTGGCTGTGGTGTGATGTAATTGGCTGTGGTGTGATGTAATTGGCTGTGGTGTGATGTAATTGGCTGTGGTGTGATGTAGTTGGCTGTGGTGTGATGTAATTGGCTGTGGTGTGATGTAGTTGGCTGTGGTGTGATGTAATTGGCTGTGGTGTGATGTAATTGGCTGTGGTGTGATGTAGTTGGCTGTGGTATGATGTAGTTGGCTGTGGTGTGATGTAATTGGCTGTGGTGTGATGTAATTGGCTGTGGTATGATGTAATTGGCTGTGGTGTGATGTAATTGACTGTGGTGTGATGTAATTGACTGTGGTGTGATGTAATTGACTGTGGTGTGATGTAATTGGCTTGGTGAGGGAAGGTTCGGTATATAGACGGATAAAGCTGTAGTGAGGTTGATGAAGGGAACACAACTTATTATAAACTAGAAAAACACTCGACCATGGTGCAAGCCATCGCAAAGACCACATAAACTCTATTGACATAACAAAATCATATCTCACCTATTTCTTATCAATAAATTGAAAACAAAAAAACAATAATTCCATTTCTGGCTTTAAAATATAATTATGTGGAACTATAAAAAGTTATATCACTTCCAGGACTCATAATGTTCATTTTGCTGCGAAATTTGGTCGAAATATCCGTCGATACGTTTTTGAAATATCTGCTTCATTAACCAACTAACAATATACAAATCAGACTTAACATGAGGGACAGCATAACCTGATATAAATATAATATAACCTAACATAAATATAACCTCATTTTTGCTAAGATAATGTTTTTGCTAAGATAATGTGATAGGCTATATACCACTTAAATATATTGGTGATTACTCCAACACACACAGGCACTAAAGTCTGTTCAAAACTTGTGTTCCATTTTCCTCTATCTATCTGTCTCTATTTCTATCTATATCTATATCTATCTGTCTCTATTTTTATCTGTCTCTATATCTATCTATCTCTTATCTGTCTATCTATCTATCTATCTATTTCTATCTATCTAAGCATAAGAGGCCAGCGGAACACAAGTTTTGAACAGACTATAGTACACCCCACCACCACATGTTTACATCTTTACAAGTAGTGGCAAGAACAACGTGAAGAAAGTGGAGTGGTGCAGCATGTCGAGGCATATACACTATTAGGCTATACAGTTATGTGTATGACTTGTTTAATTAGGCTACAGACAGACAGACATCAGCTCCATCACTATCGCCCTACATCCCCATATGAGGTACCGTATAATAGGCTAACACGGGTAAACAGGATGTCAAACCAAATGAGATTGGCTATACGAGATTTCTTCCTTCAGAGACACCAAAAAGTGATAATAATAGAACTCGTGCCCGCAATCTTTATATACAGCACACACACACACACAGAGAGAGAGAGAGAGAGAGAGAGAGAGAGAGAGAGAGAGAGAGCATTGGTCTGGTTGGTGACTTAAGGAGGGATGTGGAGAAGACGAATTAAAGGTGAGATGTTGTGACCCAGACGGCAGGTTCCACCCAACCCAGTACAGCCCAGCCCTGCCCTGCCCTGCCTAGCTAGCCCAGTCCCGACCAGACCAGGCCAGGCACAGCTGCAGTCTGCTCGCTGTAACCCCTCCCCATCCTCTCTTTGTCCTCCCCTTCTCTCTTTTCTACTCCGCTCTCTCTCTCTCTCTCTCTCTCTCTCTCTCTCTCTCTCTCTCTTACGCATTCCCATTTTCATATTATTATTTGGAAACATATTGCATTCATTTATTAATTACATTTTCACCACGGGTTTCTCTCAGCGCTCTCTCTCTCTCTCTCTCTCTCTCTCTCTCTCTCTCTCTCTCTCTCTCTGTGTGTGTTTATACTTCTTGTTCTATATTAATCTCTCCATTCATACCTCTTCTATTTACTCACAAATGTCTCCAGTTTCAGTCCTCTTTTTATGTCCCTCTTTTCTTAAACAAGTTCCCCCTCTCTTTCTCCTCCCCTCACCCTCTCTCTCTCTCTCTCTCTCTCTCTCTCTCTCTCTCTCTCTCTCTCTCTCTCTCTCTCATTCATTCATTCATTCATTCTACATTTCCTCTTCTCCCAACATACTTGCATCTCTCTCCTCCTTCATTCACCATTCACCTCCCTCACTGCTGCCCTCACTCCCTCATTCTACTGCTCTCTCCTCTCCCTACGCACTTCTCGCATTTCCCAGTTCCCACACACCCCATCCCTTCTCAGTTACTCCCTCCCTCACACTCACCATGCACTCTCCCCTTCCTCACATCTCTCTATACCATTCCACTTTTCACATCTCAAACCACACACATCTTTTTCCTTATACTTCACATTCCCATTTTTCTTTATCTTTCACTCATTCTTCTCTCCCCTTCCCCTTCCTCAATTTTGCTACTGTATTTCTCTCTTCCTTTACTCCCCTCACTCCTATTATTTTCCTCGGGTTCCCTCCCCTTCTTTCTCACGATTCCCTTTACCCATATTTCGGTCGGTCACTCTCTCAAGGTCCCCTCATTTGTCTCTCTGTCATCTCTTAACTCTTGGTCTCCCACTATTTCCGTTCTCACATACCAATCGTTCGTAGTACATTTCTCATCACACACACACACAAACATACTCAAAATACAAACACAAACCAACATACTCACATACTCAAAATACAAACACATACCAACATACCCACAACAACAACAACAGACACAGACACTCAAAAACAAACACCCACACCAACAACACACACATATACACACACAAACATATACACACACAAACATACTCAATACACCTCTCTCTCTCTCTCTCTCTCTCTCTCTCTCTCTCTCTCTCTCTCTCTCTCTCTCTCTCGTACCATAACCTTACACAAGCTCTTTCTCTTAGCCTACTCTCTAATGCCCTGCTCGCTTCTCCACCCACTCCACCACTCTCTACCTCCTATTCATATCCCTCGTCATTTTTAGTCCCCTCTCTTCTCCTTTACTATAGCGTCCATTGAAATATTCTCTCACTGAGGATATAAATACAGTCACGAGCCATAAATAAAAAGTATCCAGCTGGTTTTGTTGAAGTTTCGAATCATGTGACATAGCAGTAAACCAATAACAATGCATAATTAAATAATACTGTTTCGTGCTTAATTATGAAGTTTCGAATCATGTGACACAGCAGTGAACCAATTACAATGCATAATTAATAATACTGTTTCGTACGGACTTGTTAAAGTTTCGAATCATGTGACACAGCAGTGAACCAATTACAATGCATAATTAATAATACTGTTTCGTACGGTCTTGTTAAAGTTTCGAATCATGTGACACAGCAGTGAACCAATTACAATGCATAATTAATAATACTGTTTCGTACGGACTTGTTAAAGTTTCGAATCATGTGACACAGCAGTGAACCAATTACAATGCATAATTAATAATACTGTTTCGTACGGTCTTGTTAAAGTTTCGAATCATGTGACACAGCAGTGAACCAATTACAATGCATAATTAATAATACTGTTTCGTACGGTCTTGTTAAAGTTTCGAATCATGTGACACAGCAGTGAACCAATTACAATGCATAATTAATAATACTGTTTCGTCCTTAGTAATGAAGACTGCTAAAAAAAACTTAATCACAATATAATCGATGCAAAAATCTGGAAACTTATTTTGCATGGGCGTAGCAGAATTTTAAGGGGGTAAGGTAAGGTAATTCACTGTTGTTTACATTGGAGTGCCTTGATTCCTCCAAAGTATGCCAGGAAACAGGACCAGATAATAAAAAAATAATGGTGTTCTGTTGCTTGGAATAGTTTGGAGGATTCAGTTCCTCCAGATTTACAAACACAACATTTCCCCCTTACTTAATTAAGGAATCCGAAACCTTACAATTCACCAACTGAAGAATCTCTCATTAACCTTATACATAGAACTTTTTTTTTTTTTTTTGCTCACCAATACAGTACTCACACTTTCCCCTTAACCATAGGCCTATATATAATTCCAGTTACGAGTAAACCCTCTTTTGCTTGCTTGCTCACCAATACAGTATCATTCCTTCCCCACCTCGTCCCGTCACGTCACGTCCTGTCTCCTCCCTCCCCTTCCCTCTTCAGTTATCTTCCTGCTCCACAACTCCTTCACTGTCATACTAAGAAAAAGTCAAGTCAAGTTAAGTCGTCCCTTTCACTTTCCTCTCTATATAACCCCGACCGACCCCCAAGAGGAGATTCGTTTGATGGTGATTTTGAAGGTTTTTGATTCCTCCACACTATAAGCCACGAAACAGATCCCCTATTTGTTTTCCAATATATAGTTAGAAGGAGTCAGTAACCATTCAATATTCCAATATTCTATCTCTTCTCGGTGTTATTTGGTCAACATGACGACATATAAATATAAAGTTTTCATCATTCTTTTCCTGTCCAGTCATCACCTATCCTCCTCCTGTGCCCTAGCTATCACGTGTTTATCTATCTATCCTCAACTCAACTAAGCTAGGATAGGATACACAGGCAAGCAAGTATAATTATGACGTCTGAGAGAGTAATTTAGTCCTTTGGAGCATCACAATCGCACAAACTGAACCGTACAGTGTGCATAATGTATATTATACTATGACGTTCGGTCCATTTCGTAAAGCTGGAGTCTTTCACATGTTCGAATCCCGAGTGACGAGGTAACAATTATTATCTCCGTAAATTGGTGGAGGATACGAATTTATATAATTATAAACTACATCATGACACTGACTGACTCGTTACGTTGATATCGTTACGCACACATGAAGTTGGTACGCCTCACTAATTGTAATGTAGATACAACAGGAAGGAAAATGAGCAAAAGTATTAATTCGCTGACAGGCAAGATACGAAAAATATTATCACTCTCTGCCTGTCAACAAATTATATATAACTTGTGTTCATTTTCCTTCCATTTGTAGCTACACCACAAGTAGCGAGGCGTACCAACCCTGCAGCTTCAAGTGTGGCCAACGGTACTATACATATTGTTTTTCATCAGCTTGTAGTATCATCAGCCTCCAAGTATCCAACAAACACCACTTTTTTTTCCTCTTCAGGGTTCCGCATGGCAAGTAATTCAAGCGACACCCACGTAGCCTACCACCAGCAGCAGCAGCAGCACTCGACGAACCAAAAGTCGACTCATTAAAAAATCGTGAATGGAAGTCTTGCATCATTAAGGCCCCAAGTTATTATGTTTATCCCCTCACCTTAACCCCAACACACACCACACCAATTACCAGCATCCCTCGAGAGTGACTTTGAGTAGACCATGCATGAGTCTGTATATTATTGCCCTGAAACAAGACTCCCACTGGCACCTATATTTTCCTCTGTTTTCCGTCCACCATCCTCCGATCTACAGTTAAATTTGCCTGGCATAAATTCGTGGCTGTCATCTACATTTTTTAAAACGAGTTGGAGGACGTAGGAAGCCTTAGATGAGATTAGAACAGACGACTTTCATAGGAGATCTGTTTCGTGTCATAGTTTGGAGGAATCAGTTGCCCATCAATTCAGTCTGAAATTAACTTAAGAGTAATTAATGATTTGTGCCCCAGTTTGGAGGAATCATAATCTATCTACCTTCAAATTGCTGACAAAAACTCATTTCCCTTTACAGACTAACCAAATTAACATACCCAAACGGTTCTAATGTGTTGGTAAATAGGGAGTAAATTATTCCTCCAAAAAAACTATATCAAGCGACAGACCACCATGGCACTATTTTTATTAATCGATTCTGTTTCATGGCATTTTTTTTTTACAGTGATCAAGAGACTCTAAAGTAGGTAGAAAATTGTAGATTGGCGAGTCCTTCACATATTGCCACGAAACAACCCCTGTATGCTGAAGTTTGTGTCGTGGCATAGTTAGGAGGAATCAGAAGCCTCCAAATTTCATACACGATCACAGGGACCTTAATTATGGGGGTGCGGGAATAGGGGGACAGGCTTGGAGGGGGGGAGGGGGTTTAGGGAGGTGCTGGGGTTTTTGAGGGGGACAGGCTTAGGGGGAGGTTAGAGGGGGTGCGGGAATAGGGGACAGGCTTTCTACCCCCCCAAGCCTGTCCCCCTATTCCCGCTACCCCCCAAACCCACCCACACCTAGCCTGTCCCCTACTCTCCCACCCCCAGACCCACCCACACCTAGCCTGTCCCCTACTCTCCCACCCCCAGACCCACCCACACCTAGCCTGTCCCCTATTCCCGCTACCCCCAAACCCATACACACCTAGCCTGTCCCCTACTCCCCCACCCCCCTTAATATTTTAGTGTTTGATTAACGTAGTATAAAATGATGGGTTTTCTTGATTAACATAGTATAAAATGATCAGTTTTCTTGATTAACGTAGTATAAAATGATGGGTTTTCTTGATTAACATAGTATAAAATGATGGGTTTTCTTGATTAACGAAGTATAAAATGATCGGTTTTCTTGATTAACGAAGTATAAAATGATCGGTTTTCTTGATTAACGAAGTATAAAATGATCGGTTTTCTTGATTAACGAAGTATAAAATGATCGGTTTTCTTGATTAACGAAGTATAAAATGATCGGTTTTCTTGATTAACGAAGTATAAAATGATCGGTTTTCTTGATTAACGAAGTATAAAATGATCGGTTTTCTTGATTAACGAAGTATAAAATGATCGGTTTTCTTAAAGTGTTACCGGTACTGTATAATATTTCAGTCCTCTAATCTTTTATCATTATTATCTGATCAGCCTTCATTCAATAAAAAGTTTGTATACACTTCTACCCCTTGCTGGCCTTCCTGTTTGTTTGCTTATCTTTACACACACATTCTCTCTCTCTCTCTCTCTCTCTCTCTCTCTCTCTCTCTCTCTCTCTCTCTCTCTCTCTCTCTCTCTCTCTCTTGTTGTTCTTGGCTCTTTTTCCGAGGCCAGGATCTCCCCTCATGTCCTGGCACTTCTCCAGACACACACACACACACACACACACACTCATCTACGCACGCACGCACACACACTCATCTACGCACGCACACACACACACACTCATCTACGCACGCACGCACACACACACACTCATCTACGCACGCACGCACACACACACACTCATATACGCACGCACGCACACACACACACACACTCATCTACGCACGCACGCACACACACACACTCATCTACGCACACACACACACACTCATCTACGCACGCACGCACGCACGCACCTACACTCATTGACACACTCAACCAGGGTCCCTGCACTCAACTACGCACGCATATACACTCATAGACACACTCATCTACACTCCTACGCACGCACATACACACACACAAGACACACTCAACTGCGCGCGCACCTACACATACTTTGACATACTTTGGAGGAATCCAGGTGCTCCACTGTACCCCTTAAGGGACCCTTTGATGTAGTTAGAAAATTGGAGATAAGCGAGTCCTTCAAACATTGCCACGAAACATCACCTATAGGGAAGGAGGTTGTTTCGTGGCATGGTCAGGAGGAATCAGAAGCCTTTACTGGGAGATTATGTTATTGGTAAGTTAGAAGGTTACTGATTCCTCCTATATAGTCTAGGTATGTCAGAATATAGATGCCCTCAATGGTATTAATAGGAGATGTGTTTGGTGATACAGTAAGTAGGAAGGAACATCACAGACCTTCCAATTCACCAACAAGACAACAATGTCACCTTAATTAAGTGTGGGGCCAACTTGGATGACAGGTGTTGCTGAGATGAGGAAGGGGAGAGGAGGGAAGGGGGAGAGGAGGGAAGGGGGAGAGGAGGGAAGGGGGAGAGGAGGGAAGGGGGAGAGGAGGGAAGGGGGAGAGGAGGGAAGGGGAGAGGAGGGAAGGGGGAGAGGAGGGAAGGGGAGAGGAGGGAAGGGGGAGAGGAGGGAAGGGAAGAGGAGGGAAGGGGGAGAGGAGGGAAGGGAAGAGGAGGGAAGGGGGAGAGGAGGGAAGGGGAGAGGAGGGAAGGGGGAGAGGAGGGAAGGGGAGAGGAGGGAAGGGGGAGAGGAGGGAAGGGGGAGAGGAGGGAAGGGGGAGAGGAGGGAAGGGGGAGAGGAGGGAAGGGGGAGAGGAGGGAAGGGAGAGAGGAGGGAAGGGGGAGAGGAGACGATAACAGAGGGGAGAGGTGAGGGGAGGGGGGACAGCAAAGGGGAGTGGTGGTGAGAGGAGGAGGGGGGGGGGACAGCAGAGGAGGAGAGGAGAGAACAACAGAGGGGCTGGTAAGGGAGGGGCTGTGGCCAGGTCACATCTCGAGGCCAGTGAGTGCTCTTGAAACCCTCCCTCCTCAGACACGCCCTCCTTTCTCACTCACACACGCAGTCCACGCACTCAGCACCCCACCCCACCAGACACACACACCCGCAGAGCAACACACGCCCCACCACACCACTTCCACACACTACAAACATACACAAGAGGAACCTGAGGAATGTGCACGTATCAAAATACCTCCTATAGCCTATCTAGCCTACATCTTTCAAAAATCATTAGCCTAATCATTATGCTGAAATATTTTTATCACATACCAGTACCTCCACATACAGTGTAGCCCTACGAGGTATTCATAATATTAATGCCACTACAGGTACCGGTATGTAAGACACGTACAGTTGACCAAGAAAAGACTGCAACCAAATTTTCTGGTGTGTGGCAATATCTGGCAGCTGCTCCAAAGTAAACACTCGTATTTTATCAATGGATCACTCAGAACCTATACACCTTTTGTATGGATGGATGTTATTGGTTTCATCCTTACAACAATTATTGGTTCTGAGTGATCCAATGATAAAAAAAATACCAGTGTTTACTTTGGAGCACCTGACAGATATTGCCACACACCAGAAAATTTGGTTGCAGTCTTTTCTTGGGCAACTGTACATAATATTCTCTTATAAATATCTGAAGAATATCTTGTCGAAGGGATGTAGATTATCCTTGACATTTAAGTGTTATAAACTACATGAAATCCTCCATTATTCAGCCTTTATCAACAGTGTGTGTCTTAAGCAACATATTACAACGAACATTAGACGATTAAAAGGTCATAAAAGACATGAGTTACATCTAGGAGTTCATCACCAGTTAGGTTACCGCACCATACGAGACATCATTTCGTTCCCTAAACTTTCACTGAACTACTGGTAGGATATGCAACAATCCCGAAAAACAAAATCTTATCGGAATAAAATATCATATGATACCGTACTTTATCCAGAATTCTACCAGATGGAGGTATGTACGGTAGCCTATATCACACGAGAAAACATCAATACTGGGCCTATAGGCTACTCGTATTATTGGCCACAAGAATTCGTACACACGCCGTTGTTTTCGAGGGTTTGCAACAGAAAGCAAATTTAAGACTACCGGATACCTTACTGCAATGCAACATTAGTATACGGTTTATTATTATTATCTTGCAATCACCGAGTCACTTGGTAGATCATTAATCATTGCAGTACTTACAGAATATTGACAATGATAAGCTTATATATCCAAATTGTCTAAATGAAGTAAGGCTACCGTACGGTGCGGCGTCTAGGCTCCAACAACAGCTAAATTACTGCCAGTCCCTATTATTATTATTATTATGTGTACCAAGTGAGGCGACCTTCTCGTGGCGTGGCGTGCCGTGGATGTATAATATAAAGAAGTGGGATAGTAAGGGGATGGGAAGGATGGAGAGGGTTGAGGGGGTTGCAAGAATGGAGGACAAATTTGGGGGGTTGCAAAAATGGATAGGGTTGAGGGGGTTGCAAGAATGGTGAGGATTTAGGGGGTTGCAAGAATGGAGACGATTTGGGGGTTGCAAGAATGGAGACGATTTGGGGGTTGCAAGAATGGAGACGATTTGGGGGTTGCAAGAATGGAGACGATTTGGGGGTTGCAAGAATGGAGGAAAAACATTTGGGGGTTGCAGGAATGGAGGGGACAAATTTTAGGGGGTTACAAGAATGAAGAGGATTTAGGGGGTTGCACGAATGGAGAGGATTGAGGGGGTTACAAGAATGAAGAGGAAAATTTGGGGGGGTTGCAAGAATGGAGGACAAATTTGGGGGGTTACAAGAATGAAGGACAAATTTTAGGGGGTAACAAGAATGGATAGGACAAATTTGGGGGGTTACAAGATGGTTACAGATAGGCAGGCACGTAGAGGGAGGGGGGGGGGGGTTAATCTTCACTGTCTTTCCTCTCTTATTCGCCTGTGCATCCTTTGGTATCGTATAATAACCACAACAATATCAATAACAAATCAATAACATTCACCTTTCATCATCTTCATTTCTCTATACTTTTTGAGCAACATATACCGGTACCGAATCGCATGAGGAGTATATTATGTCAGAAGTTTAATTAAATAACTTGGTAAAGGTAGGCTATACATATGATATTGTCTCTTGTTGCATATCATTGTTAATTGGGTTGCACTAGTGTATGTATGTATGTATGTATTATCTGGGGAAAATACTGCCAATGTGACCTGACATTTTCAAGAGTTCATGACCTATCACGTATGGAGTCAAGAGTAGGACCTACTAGTGTTTCTCGTAATTCTATCTCGTAATTCTATCTCGTAATACTATCTCGTAATTCTATCTCGTAATTCTATCTCGTAATTCTATCTCGTAATACTATCTCGTAATTCTATCTCGTAATTCTATCTCGTAATTCTATCTCGTAAGTCTATCTCGTAATTCTATCTCGTAAGTCTATCTCGTAATTCTATCTCGTAAGTCTATCTCGTAAGTCTCTCTCGTAAGTCTCTCTCGTAAGTCTATCTCGTAAGTCTATCTCGTAAGTCTATCTCGTAAGTCTACCTCGTAATTCTATCTCGTTCTTTACATCGTCAACGCGGAAACCAAAATAAAGATGACTGCATGCACCGATTAACTTGGCACCTATCCATGCACTGTATACCTATTCTCTTTCTACCTCGAAAACACACACACACACACACACACAGACAGACAGATAGACAGACACAGAGACACAGACAGATAGAGACACAGACAGACAGACAGAGACACAGACAGATAGATAGACAGAGACACAGACAGATAGATAGACAGAGACACAGACAGACAGATAGATAGAGACACAGACATACAGACAGACTGAGACACAGACAGACAGACAGAGACAGAGACACAGACACACACACACACACGTTTCAAAATCTGGTCCTATTTCACTTCCTTACTTTCCTAACTGGGCCTCGTCAAGACAAGTGGGAAAAGAAAAGGTGAAACTCATCTGATCCTATTCTCGTCTGACCTACTTAACATTCCTCTCTTCATTAACTCTCCATTAAGGTCCCTCATTGTCCGTTTGGAGGCAATTGTCGAGTCAGTGTCTTGTGGAGAGGCTCGTGTGTACAGTTGTGGTCAATAAGAAGCATCCACATTGGAGTGAATCATGTATAAACGTTTGACATCTTCCCTCTGTTCGTTAGCTGAGAAGCTTGCCAATAAATAAGTAGGTTAAGCATCATCTTCTTATTTACTACAAACAACTACTCAATATTCAAAATAATAACATCATAAAATTATGAGAACGTATAAATACAACAAGTCAGCCAGCCAGCAATTTATTTGAGTTCTCCACATGTGTACGGTACTGAAACTAATGTCAACAAACTGTATACATATAAAGTTATAAACCATAGTTCCCTTTTGTACACAGCAATGCCTCTCGGATATAGGTTGTCATTATAGTAATAGCGCCCTTGTGTTAAGTCCAGAGGGCGTACATACATGCAGGCCTCACCACCTACGGTATATACTGCAGTGACACAACCCTTCAGGAGGTAATTTTTTTTTTTTTTTTTTTTTTTGGAGTGCCATGATTCCTCCAAAGTATGCTAGGGAACAGGATCCGAAGAGCACAACATTAATAATGGTGTTCTGTTGCTTGGAATTGTTTGGAGGATTCGGTTGGTCCAGATTTAGCCTACCAACACAAAAAAACTTCCCCCCTCAAGGATTTTTCCAAAGTATGCCACGAAACATAATATTATATAACAGCTATTAGTACGGTACCATTGAGGGCGTCGTCAGTTTTCAGGCATAATTAGGATGAAGAGCAGGATTCCAGTTTGCCAAAAAGTGTCTCGCCAAAAGTGTATCTTCAAAGAGTGTATCTTCAAAGAGTGTATCTCCAAAGAGTGTATCTCCAAAAAGTGTATCTTCAAAGAGTGTATCTCCAAAGAGTGTATCTTCAAAGAGTGTATCTCCAAAAAGTGTATCTCCAAAAAGTGTATCTTCAAAGAGTGTATCTTCAAAAAGTGTATCTTCAAAAAGTGTATCTTCAAAGAGTGTATCTTCAAAAAGTGTCTCACCAAAAAGTGTCTCACCAAAAAGTGTATCTCCAAAGAGTGTATCTCCAAAAAGTGTATTTCCAAAGAGTGTATCTTCAAAAAGTATATTTCCAAAGAGTGTCTCAGTACAATTAATTCCCTTTCATTTTTTTTCGCAGCTTTCTCCGTTCCCATGCGTGAGGAGTGTTTGTTTCCCTTAGTTAATACTTTACCTCTTCCTTACCAGTACACCATATGCACCTTCCCTACTCTCACTTGTCCCTGTCTGCCATCCCATCCCTTCCCTCCACTCTCCCTGTCTGCCATCCCATCCCTTCCCTCCACTCTCCCTGTCTGCCATCCCATCCCTTCCCTCCACTCTCCCTGTCTGCCATCCCATCCCTTCCCTCCACTTTCCCTGTCTGCCATCCCATCCCTTCCCTCCACTTTCCCTGTCTGCCATCCAATCCCTTCCCTCCACTCTCACTCCAACCTTCCTTTCCTCCACTCTTCCCATCTGCTATCATCTTCCCTTCCCTTCCCTTTCTTTCCACTTCCCAGCCTAGCCTACCATCCCCTTCCCAGCTGCCCGCCAAGTGTTCAATATGGAAAGTGATGTTTGCACAGTCGATACGCTCTTCTCTCCAACACCTCTTTTTTTTTATTCTGTCATGGTTACATAATACATATCGCAGATCCATTTCACCTTCATCAGTAAATGGCAACGGCGAAAATAAACCGAGAATCATTGATATATTCATTATCTTCTACCCCCTAAGCCTTAAGGTATACACTAGATCCTAGGTCGTAAAAGAATATTAACTGCATGTAGACAAATATTATAAAAGGCTAACTTAAAAAAACATATATCAACAGCATTACAAACCTTGAATATACAGTTATGTTTTAATATTGTCTTCATTACCGTTAACAGCAGACGTCACCAAGTCAAATGGCGTGTTTGTGGTCTCTTAACTTTTCACAAAACATGGCTGTGTTATTAATTCTATAAGAGCTTATGTTCCTTATTAATATATGGAGGTGAACATTCTAGGTACCGTACCGTATAGGCTACTACACTTCACGTCAAGCGTTTACACTGACCTCTGGTGGTAGTGGAATATGAAACAATCTGCATATTTAGTAACTAATGCCGTTATGGGTAGATTCTATTGTTGATGAATTGAAAGGTCACTGATTACTTCAAATTATACCACGAAACAGATCCACCATTAGTACCACTGATGAGGGCGTCTGTTTTCCGGTATAGTTAGGAGGAATCAGTAGCCTTCCCATTTACCAACAAGAGAATCTCCCCTTAAATATAACATATCACACAGGTAGCCTAGCCGTATGTGAAGTAAACGAGAGAAAGTGTTGTGGTGGCGAGAGTGAATGGAAGTGGACGTGACAGACAGGGTGTATGAAGGTATGACTGATCAGGGAACATTTTTTTATAAGCGAGTTCTGGTAATTTTCTGAGCCGGCGACTTACATTAATAATATAATAATTGCACAAGTTTCTGCTAAATCGGTAGAGTTTATAATGCATGGTTTGTGGTTTGTTATCGCTTCCTACTCTTATGAAACCGTATCAGTACAAAAGGGTCGAGTTACTTAAAGGGGACCATATGTTTTGAGTGGGAAAAAAATAAGGGATCTGTTTCGTAGCAGTGTTTATTTGGACGGCTGAGTCAATAGTCTCCAAAGTAGGCCAGGAAACAGAACCAAATGAACAAATATAGGGATAGACCTGTTGCTTGGAATATTGTAGGTATTAGGCTAACGCTAATCAGTTGCTCCAAAATTATCGACACTGTATCCCCCCCCTTTTCATTAATAACTATCTGCTCTTCCCATATTTGATTCCTATAGTTCTTGTGCTATAATTATGCCATGTACGCTCCCTGTAACATTAGGCTACTTCTAACAGTTTCAACAATGACCCACATCTGGCTGGCTGGCTGGCTGGCTGGCTGGTCTGACGGGTTGACAGCATCTTAAGTCACCAAGGTCATGTTAACTTCAAGTCATTCCCCTTCCCTTGCTACACTTTCTATGCTACTTACTGCAGCTCTCTAATTATTTCTTGCTGTGGTGCCACCAGTATTATCTACACATTGGTTCATAAGGTTTTTCCCAACAGTTCATAGGCCTACTCCGCCCTGACAAATCTCACAGGTAGGCTTATGATGGGAGTATTTTTTTTCACACTATCTTTACCTCATCCTATGTTCTAAGTAGAACAGCAAAACACCTCACTCGCGTAATAAAAGTAAGATTTTATACAAGTTTTCTCGATTCAGGGATGGGTTTAGCGGACACTCTTTCGCTATTATGTCGTCTAGCACGGTTATCACACACACACACACACACACACACACTTTGAGTACAATACTGGGTGCCAAAGTGTCAATGCTGGACGTCTGAAGTGTGGGCGAATCAATCCAAGGCTTGAATAAAACACCGTTCCGTTCTCTCATAATATTCTGAATAAGGGCACTTTTTTATACAGTTTTCCGTAGTACAATATAAACGAAGCCCAATATCAATAGATGTGAGACACTGAGACATGACCAACTATCCTAACTTCTTAAGCTGGTATAGGCCTAATAAGGTGGAGTTGAGTGGTAGTGGTATGGCAAACAATTTACACCTGGCCTTGAGGTACGGTATACGACCCACCAAGCTCTGTCTGTTGTGTACATAGTGCCGTAATGTCAACAAACTCGTCCTTCCGCCGCATGCATCCCCCCACGTGCTGCCTCGCGCCAACAACTCTGATATGTCTTGTCTGTTTGTTAGTATGCTGTGGAGGGATCTTCCTTCTATACATGTTCTTCACTTTAACACACGATGCGGTGTATATATACTTTAACTGATAGTGACCCAAAATAAAGATCTATAGGCTGTATAGTGGGTTATCTAAGTTGATCTAATAAGTTTTCATGCAGCAAGTAGAAATGCCAATAGATTATCACTTCCTCAAAACTGTGTAATGAGTTAGGCGGATTCCAGCCAATGTTTACAATCATACTTAAGGACCTTGTGATCGTGTATGAAAATGGGAAGCTTCTGATTCCTCCTGAACATGCCACGAAACAAGCTTCTTCCAAATAGCCTAAGCACTGTTTCGTGGCAATATTTGAAGGACTCATTTATCTCCAATTTTCTGACTATTGAGTGCACTGGCCATGTCAACCGTTATACCACCTCGGCTACATAGGCCTACTGTAACCCTCTACTCTGCCACGTGGACAAAAACTGGTCTACAAAATCAAGTTATCTTAGATACATCGAAACTTCAAAACCGGTTTACTGTAGGTACGGAAATACCTTGAAACACGTTACAGTCTATACAGTAGGTGTACCGGTATGGGTCCTACCGTACAACACACACACACACACACCGTCTAGCCTACTCGGTGTTAACGTAGCTTATCTTTCCACAGAAACATGAGCATACAAACCTTAAAGATTGAGTGACTGCCTACCGTACATAAAACGTTCAATACCAAATAGGTCATGGTCGAAGGTGTTGTGTTTTGGACATTTTACACCAAGATCCAACCCCGCCTAATATCGATTGGGTTTTCTCTCTGTAATGTCGATTGGGTTTTCTCTCTGTAATGTCGATTGGGTTTTCTCTCTGTAATGTCGATTGGGTTTTCTCTCTCTAATATCGATTGGGTTTTCTCTCTGTAATGTCGATTGGGTTTTCTCTCTGTAATATCGATTGGGTTTTCTCTCTGTAATGTCGATTGGGTTTTCTCTCTGTAATATCGATTGGATTTTCTCTCTGTAATGTCGATTGGGTTTTCGCTGTGTAGTATTGACTGGATTATCTTTTCTACAGGTTGAACAGCTTACCGTAACGTAACTATCAAAACTAATTAGTCCATACAAAGCCATGCTAATTCGTGATGGACACTAATGTACAGTCGGCTTCAGGAATTCGTATACACCACTGTGACATTTAGGGTTCGTGACAACTAGAAAATTTAGTACGTACATTATTATTCCTAACATCAAACATTTCTAGTAAAGTTATTTGGCTAATACTTAAATCAGTCAGCAGAACAATGCCCACAGTATGTGCAGAATAAAGACCTCTTTCAACCAATGGTGTGTGCGAATTTCTGAGGCCGACTGTACCACGGTATAAGGACTAGTCATTATACCGTGGACTGTACACTCTCACCCAGAGCTTCGTTGAGGGGAAGTAGCCTACAGTGATTCCTCCAAACTATTCCCATTACACTATGTAAAACAAAAGTGAATTACACCCTTAGGCTAACTCTACCAAGCAGCTATTGCTCCCTGTCTGCTTCAGATGTTCATGATTGCCTCGGTGCCAACCAGAAAAGAAAAAAACTATACAAATGAATCATACTGGTTGGCGAAGTTAATTAAGG
This sequence comes from Petrolisthes manimaculis, assembly GCA_034508575.1. Taxonomy (NCBI): domain Eukaryota; kingdom Metazoa; phylum Arthropoda; class Malacostraca; order Decapoda; family Porcellanidae; genus Petrolisthes; species Petrolisthes manimaculis. The sequence goes on along the minus strand of JAWZYT010000628.1, from coordinate 650,233 downwards.
AACTTTTGGGTGAGTGTACCATACTAAGATTAGAGAGTTTCTATTTCTGGAATTCGATGAGTTTTCTGGTCCGTATTTCCAAAACTATGATATTGCTGAAGTAGGTTAGTAATAAGGTAGATGGATAATGTAGAAAACAGGCCACTAGAAATTTACACACACCTTCGTTTGTTGGGAATTCCGTAGCAAAGCTGAAGTGACACTGTTCACGTGTGTATTTCACCTCGTCAATACAGAACCGTATAATCAAAGTCTAAGCGTATAATCTTACAACACTTAAAGGTAATGTAACCAGACACGATTCCAAGCAAGACTACCAGTACTACACCTCAGGGTTTCCATATCACGTCAACACATCCTGAAAGCTTCTAGTTCACACTATTCACACTTTTCTCTGAATTAAACCAAGTACTAATTCTTTTTCTCAACAATTTACCTAATTAAGCAAGAGGAAGTCAATACAGTTTTTTACTAAAATAATGTCAAGTTATTAATATTGCACCGTCTGCTATGCGACAGATTTACGTCAGACCGACACCATCTGTCTCCTAGGCCACAGAATGGACGGCAAGCAATGAGTGAATGGACCACAAATAGCTATATTGGATTGTGTGGGTGGGCTGGGTTTAAATAAAGGGGATGAAGTGAAGCGTTTCAAGTGTACACTGGCCGACCGTGGTCATGGTGATGGCAGAGTGATAGTGGGTGGTACTGGTGCCACGAGAAGGAATTCCGTATTTGTAGTTCGTGACCATACTCAATGAAGTAAAGATGTTTTAAATATATATTTCAATTATCTAAATAATATTACACTGTTCGTATACCTGATTGATAAGTAATAACTGGGCGGAGGTGTCACTAGTCTGGCACTTTCTGAACCTTCATTTTCCGACACCAACAGCCTGTGTCATTTACCCCTTTCATTTTCATCATTCCAAATTGCCAGCAAATTGTCTCAGTCTGGGGGTCGTGCATGCAGCAGGGTGTTGTTCTTAAGTTTTTGGGTGGATTGGTGGGTGATTTGAGTATGGATATGCATCTGTAGATTGGTTTGAGGTACCGTAGTTGGCTAGTTGTTCAGGTTTGTGTTGCTTCTTACTAATAGCCTACCTGTGCATGGTTGTATTTCACCCCTGATTCCCTGAGCTGTTACCCCAAACATAGATCCACAGAAAATAGTATGTTATGCACGTATTACACATCATTCTACATTACACTATATATATTTAAAGTTAATAACTGGAATAATAAACTTGCCGCCACGGTAATCAGGGCTCGTTACACACCACTCAAGGTGACAATAATCATTTACACGTTATTTTAGGAGTCAACTGATACTCATGTAGTATTTCTAATGAAATGCTCCCTCATGTTCAAGATAGATGCTATGTTTCATTGTAATTTAATATAGTTGACATTATAATTAGGCTATCAGCATTAACTAATGTCCATTTCCCCCTTTACAAGGATTGGGAGGCTCCAGGGGCAGGGATGGAAAAATGAAACAACAGAGTCAAAACATCCGGTGAAAAAGGTCACGTTCATGTATACCCCTCCCCATTACAAGCCCATGAAATTCGCAGTACAGTACTTACATCCACGATTAAAGTCCCTACAATTAGGCTTGATGTAAACAAATATTAGAACTCTAAATAACAGTTCTTTTCATGATTTTGTGTAAAAGGATCTATTTCATTAACTGTCAGGTTAAAATTGGGTTGCCAGCTCTAACAAACACTCCTTGTAAATCTCGGTAAAATTTTACAAGTTGCCACAACAGGATTTCACTGGAAAAAAATATATTTCCTAGAAGGATTTAGTGTGACTACCGGGACCTAACTGGGGCAGACTACCAGGACCTAACTGGGGCAGACTACCAGGACCTAACCTGGGCAGACTACCGGGACCTAACCTGGGCAGACTACCGGGACCTAAGCAGGAAAAAATATACAGTAGAAATTAGTCAGACTTCACCTGACCTCACCTGACCTAACCTAATCTGGACTGGGACACACTACCGGGACCTAACCTAACCTAATCTGGACTGGGACACACTACCGGGACCTAACTATAAGAGGTAACTACTGTTATGCAGCATTTGCAGAAGAAATGGTATATATAAAAGTGGTTTGTAATACTGAAATATAAACACTGGTAATAGTAAAATATTTGAAATCGAGTTGTGGCAACTTGTAAAAATATTCCGGCCTACTTCCCTACATTCAATCACCATATGTTTATGTACACCTTCTCAAAAGTTTAATTGTATTACAGAAGTTGTACGAAGATAGTTGTTACCAATTTGCTACTGCTACTGTACCCTGTACTGTACAATACATATAAAAGCAAATACAGTACTGTACATAAAATGCAGAATATTGCACACCAGTGTAACTACAGTATGGTATACAGTATAAATAAATCTAATCTCTCATCAGACAATCCTCACCAGTAAATGACAGAATATGATACACCTAAAACTGTCAGCCTCACCTTACCTTTGTTGTGGTCACTTTCACTGTTCAACAATTAGAGTACGGTAATGCATTTCCTTAACCATCACACTAGTATATTTTTATTTAAGGTAAACAAAGCAAGGCAATCTTTAGCTAGAAACATTACAGCAGCAACAATAATCAAATGAAAGTAATAGAGAAAAAGTTACTTACCATGTTCGGTCGTGAGGATCAAAACTGGCAGTCATGGTGGTGGTAGGATTCCTGTCCTTCACACTTAAAAGTAATGTTTCTTTATATATATTTAAGCCCTCACGTCACCACAACACTCACTGTCTCACGCACCTCACAAAAAAACTCATAAACGAATGCACAAGGGCACCCACAACTTTAAGCAAAAGAAGAAAAGTGAAAGGCTGTGCACTAATTTGTCTCAAAATGTTTCAGAAATCTCAAAATAAATATTTTCTTATTAGTTCTGTATAGTATTGGGTAGCCCCTGTTGGGGTAATTTCAAGGAACACTTTGCTAATAAACACTGAAACACAACAGTTGTTGAAGATCAAGTAGAACCACAGCAATATACGGTACAGTATTGTTCATTTATAGCTCCCGCGGTGCACAACTGGAAAGAAAGATGTTAAAATTAAATATATATTGAATCATTACACATTGCACAGAAGTTGAAATCTTTATACAATACTGTATAGGATAATAAACAAGCATAAGCTATTTCCTGCCTAAAAGGTGGTTTGATATAATTATAGTGTATAGTAATTAGGCCTAGTCTATGTCAAGGGTACATTCAGAACTCAGTAGGGTATGTTTTTGTACCTGCTGTCTTTTGTGATCAGTTCTTTCTTAACCTCTAATCCCTGGGTGATAAGTATTAACTACAAGGCTCAATAAGTATATGTATAGTATTCAGAAATCTCTATTAAGTGGCTTGACTCTTAATGTGCATCTGGCTGTCCATACTCACATTCTTAATGGAGCAATTTTTGGGAATATTTAACATCTTCACTAATATTTTCTATACTATACAAATTGGCCCACTTCTCATAATGAATTACCCATCATCCTGGAAGTACTGTAGGTGTATTTTTCCTCTTACAGTAAATAGAAAATAATAGAGAATGGCTCAACAAAGTTGCAGGCTGACATGCACTCACAGCCACTAACTAGGCAAGAGAGTTTAGGAATAAATTAAAGACCTTCAATAGAAATTGAACTCTTTGGGAAGAAGGGTCAAACGGTTTATCTGAAAGTTCAGTATGTACTGTATATAAGATGGACGTGTTCAGTTTATACGGGCGCCATTCAGTCATATGTATCAAACAAGCTTTACTGTGTATGTATTGTATGGTATTGTTACAGGCTATACCTGTATGTATGTGCTATAACTGTATATTAAAGAAAAACAAGTACCAAACTAGTTACTTTTACAATACAAAACTGTACTTTTTCCCTCTGATATACCGAATACATTAATATACAAGAGGTACTGTATATTCTGTTAAATGCGTCTCAGTTTATTGAGGCTTTACTGTGTATTCATTAAACATTTTGCCTAGTTAGTGGCCTTGAGTGCATGTCAGCCTGCAATTTTGATGAGCCATTCTCTTTGACGAGGCAAAATAAACCTACTTCCAGGATTTTGTGAAATTCTTTTGAGAAGTTGGCAGTACAGTAAATACAGCACAAATACTCTATGCAAATCACAATCATTGTGGTTTATAAAACATACTGTAATGAAATATTTACAATATACAATAAATCACAAATCTTCAGTTAGAATTTAGTTTTTGACGCTCAAGGTAACTAATTTCTCATTACCAATTAAAATCATGATTACATAAAATCTTTTGTCTTTCACATTACAGTACTCAAATCCAATACAGTAGATCTGAGAACTTTCAGACCAAGACCCCAGCAAACAAAAGTAAAAAAAACAATTGTAATCTTATTGACCTGTGTTAACCAAAGAGGGGGGGGGGGGTATTCAAGAGAATCTTTTTGGGAACTGGATTCATTATACAGTGCACATAACCAAACCCGCATCCATAATTAAAAATAGCTACTCTAATAATACAATATGATATTACAAAGTTGCCATTATCATCCATGGGGGGTAGCCTATATGCCTAGCAACACCTTGGGCAGTATGCAAGAATATCTTTAGTGTTGACAATGGCTGTGTAGTGTGTCTGTGGAGTCATCATAATGGTACCATGCCATCGCCAACACCACGCATCTTCTTGCATAGCCTATAGCCCTTTGCCACACCCAGCTTGTGTTGCTACTTTAGATCTTCCCAAGCAAGCCTTCATACAGACACTCTTTCCAATCTCAGTATCTCACGGCATGTACAGTATGTCGTAATTATATCGAGAATAGAACAAGCCATTATAAATGAAAATATATGGTATCTTTCCAATACTATAGTATGCTAATTATTAGAACAAAACTGCTATGGGTATTTCTGAATAGGCTCCTTTGTTATATTCCATCATATTCCTTTTCTTTATGTTATTCATACATATTTCTGGTTGTTCCTTTCAGAGTTGACCATAATAATGTAAATATATAACCTTTAACTTCGTCTAACCCTACCTAACCAACCTACTGTAGATTTAATTAGGACTCGTGCAATCTTTGGTGTTACGAAGATTAAGATAAAAATATTTACTCACAATATTAGGGTCAAAACTGAAATTAAAAACCATAGGTAACTTTAATGCGTGAACAACTAAAACAAGGTGACAGAAAAAGGCACAAGCTCGTTTATTCAGAAATACAATGTTAAATTATTATTGTTTTTGCACAAGGCTATAACTACAATCCTGGACATATCTATCACAGTACTGTACGGTGTCTTTAAGCTGATATTCTCTTTTTGGTATACTGAAAGGCTATTAATTCCTCCTAGACCTACTAATTTATATATACGAGAAAATACACGCCCACAATAGTAACTACCGGTATAGCACTAATAGATCTGTTTTGTAATATAGTTTGGAGGAATCAGAGACACCTCCTATTTCACCAACAATAACAAAAGAATTTCCCCTTAATTAAGTCTTCCTCCAATATCCCGAATATTATATTATATTTTTTGCATCTATTTCTTCATGTCACTCCCATCCCTCAATCTCCCCCTGTCATATAGGCTATAGGGCCGTATTCAACATTTGTGGTGTATACGATGGTATGGTTACGGGACGATGGCCGTATTGTTTGTCTATAGAGTCATCGTACCGGCACCATGCCATCGTATACACCACGGATGTTCATGAATACTGCCCACAGAGTTACATACACCCATATAAATACATCTAAATATTCCACAACAACAATACAAGGGTTATAAATGACTCAACAAGTTCTTTTGACAAAGGTTTGGTTCGTATATTATATATTTATTATTTATTTGAAAGGAGGAAATGGAACGTAAACAAGAGAGCCTATCCCAGTAAATTATTTCAACAAACAATAAATATACTAAATAATAAATGACATGTATGTTTATCTTAATCTCCTCATATATATTGTATTATTAAAGATAAGAAGACGGGTCATTGGAAGTTATTATAATGTGTATGACCCTACCAAACTCTTCCTAAATACACACACACACACAGCAGCTCTATTTACACACACACACACACATACATACTGTACATATATATACAGCATCTCAATATATACACACACACATATATATAATTTCTATTCTCACCACACTACCATTCCTTATACACTAATGCCACCAGTTATAATGAAGATATAACACTATTCTCTCTCTATCTCTCACACACATACACACACACACACATACAGCACCTCTAACACAAACACAAACACACGTACACAAACACATACACACACCATCACTATTCTCACCACCCTACCATTCCTTATACAATTATGACACCAGTTATGATGAAGATATAATACACACACACACATATATACATAATATATACACACACATATATATACACACACACAAACACGTAAGTTACACACACACACACACCACACTATCATTCCTTATACACCAATGACACCCCCAGCAGTTATAATGAAGAAATAACACTAGTATAGGAATAGTCGAGTTGGCTTACCCTTAATAATAGTAGTAGTAGTAATAGTAATAGTAGTAGTAGTGATAAGATAAGTGAGTGAGGAGGTGGCTACAACCTAACCTACCCCGACCACAACACAAGTAAATATAACAACTTGCAAGGCGACCCACCAGGTGGCACTATTATCAACACACACATACACACACATTATTATTATTATTATACATATACCTTCACTTTCAATGGTTCTTTATAACTACATAAAAAAAAAAAACTCTGTTCAAACTCCATGGCTTTGATAAATAGATTAATGTATATTTTCTATTATTTTTGCCGGTACTTTTACTTTATATTGACAAGTAATAGACTCAAGAACCACACCCGCTTACTACAGCATCATCCCGCACTATATGAAGTTGAAATATGAACAATATACATGCTGTACTGTATGTATAGCATTAGTATTATTGTGAAATGTCTTTAATTTGCCTCAAATGTTTAAAACTAAACTATTTGATGATGAATTAATATGAATTATAACTTAAAAGCATATTAATGTCAAGGCAACGAGTTAGATGGTAGCGCAAAGTTTCGTTTCTATGGTTGCATGTGATATTTTAATGGTTGTATGTGTGTTTGTACCAATGTTATCTTGAAACTGTTATAATTCTTTATCCAGACCTCAGTTGATACAGAGCTAGGTTTTCTTTCATTGCGACATGGTACTGATCTGTTCCAAGACAGTATGCAAGCAACTCTCATTTCTTTCCCATTCTCAAGCTATGTAGAATAATAAATTATATTAAGATTTGTTGTCTCGCTGAACTTACCATGAAAGCGGTTTTATGGGCCATTGGGTTCATGATGGCATGAACTATGATAAATAAAAATAAAATGCAACAAGGCGAAAACAGTGCAACCTCCCCTACTCTCACGGTCTAGCATGTAGCAGCAACAGCCTGGACTGAAACTGCAACAGATGGAGGACTTATATAACTTTCATACTCTTAATCGATGGCATAGGATGTGACGGTGGAGATGGTGTTGTCTCCATTTGCCTATTAACTATGGCCTGCTGGTTGATGATGTTAATTAAACTGTCCTCATTCAATGATGCCTGTTTCTGTTGATGGTAGCCTCTTGTAAGGTAGGCTATAGGCTACTGTAGGCCTCTCTCATGGCCTTTTTGTGTGAGCGGCCTTTCACTCGCCTCTCCTTGTTTGGTGCAGGGGCTATAGCTATGGTGCTTCCGACTGCCTAATTACTAGAGACACTATAGACTCTCTCTTCCCTCTGCCTCCACAGGCTACGGTAATACAGACTCTCCCACTTTGAGGGGCATCCACTCTCCCAGATGCGAGGCTTGGTGGGGGATCTCGGTCATCACCTCAACAGCAGATGTAGTAGAAAGTAAAAGGAACCTGTCTAGACAGCCTTAATGTCCATTCCTGTTCCTTTCCAGTTGAGTTATAACCTCACCCCATCACACCAATGTCTACTCTACTCACTAACATGGCTCAAGCTCATCCAGGAGACACTGAGGAGTCATCACCATCAACTCCAGGACAATCACTGAACATCAGACCCACGTACAATGCTACAGTCCACAATCCAAAGCACCTGACCTTCATAGGGAAGGAGAATTTCCTGAAGGTGAAGTCAAACCACAAAGATATGGAGTGCCAAATCTAAAGTAAGGTACAGTACTTAATATTAATGGTAGTGGAATCTTCAGGTAAACAATTCAATTAAACGATGCAAAAACTAGTACCGTACCAGGATTATATCCTGTATGTGGACACTTCGTTCAGATGGTACAACAAAATGGACAAATATAAGTACCTATCCTAATAAAGCAGAATGAAAAGCAAATGCCTCCATGGATAACCTTAACTCCATATACAGTAGTTAGTTAACTCTCCACTTGTTATGAGCTCCTTACAGTACAAGGCCAGAATATTTTTATACTGTATTGCATAACTATCACAATGTGGTGAAAAAGCTTCATCCATAAGAGTTATTTTGCACAAACACTAATTACCATGAAGGGCATACCTACCTGTCTTGAATGCATCTTTCTACAATACAATACACTAAGATGAATCTGTACAATAAACTAGTGTCATTTATTTTTTTGGATTGATCTGAACTCATGTCAATGGCTTACACTGATTTCTAGCCTCACTAGTCTAGCCTAAATGACAAAACTATTTAATTGATGTATTAATTAAAGCTATCATTGTTCATTTCAAATCAATAATCAAAACAACAATAGACAATAAGATTAATATTTATTTAATACTTATACAGTATATCACATGCATGAGATATTTTGAGGCAATAACCAAATCATACACAGAAATGGCCTATGAGTATTAAAGTGAGTGAGTAGATGAAACAAAGGGTCATATGCAAGAACATCCATGTATAACATGGTACCGGTACAATGGCTCTGTTTGTTAATGAAGCCATCATACTGGTACCACACCATCGTCAAACCAGAAATGTTTTTGCATAGGCCCCAAACATCAATCAATCTTTCTCCCTGGGTATTTATATTGTGTATTTATAAGAAGAAACCACTATGAGAAAGAAGCACATTATTGTAATATTTGTTATTACTGTACAGTAATTCAATTACACCATCATTGGGTATTACGTATGCTAAAATCATAAGAATAACACATAAGTGTCAACATATTACAGACATAACAACATTTTGTTCTAAAATATGTACACAGTGTAATCACAAGCAAATATGGCAAGACTGGGTAGTAATACAGTAAGTACACTCTCCCAAAAAACTATTGGCATTACTGGCTAGATCAGTGGTTCCCAACCTTTTTTCTGTAATTTCCCCCTGCACCTAATTCAACCATCCAGATTTCCCCCTTCATACCATCTCCCGGGCGTTACATAACTACTGATAATTTCCAGAATTTTAATTCCAGACTAGAATTTCCCCCCTAAAACATCCAAATTTCCCCCCTGGGGGAAATTTCCCCCCGGTTGGGAACCACTGGGCTAGATGGTGCTGGGGAACGAACGAAACTACATTTACGAGTCTCATGTGGAGGGTTGGTTTTCCTGGCTGTGGGTTGAACGGTATCGAGATGCTGTCAAATCAAATTTAAGCTTTATTTGCTATTTGAAAACTAACAAGCATGATTCTCACGTATGTATGATTTCCTGAATTTATTTTTTCGTAGGTGTGGCATTTGCATATTATTATGTTGCAATTTAATAATAATCTAAAGAAATTAATTTTTATTGATTTCATTTGACCTTATCAATAACTAATAAGAAAATACACTATACCACATCAAAAACGTTGAACTTTGAGAAATGCACATCTGGCACTTGATTAACAGGCATACCACCATTCTGTCAGGTTTCCTGGCAATATACCAGAATCTTACGGTTATTGTAGTTTTCGTTCACTCACTTTAATGCCAATAGTTTTTTGGGAGAGTGTACATAAGTATGGGTCCCAAGTGCCATATGGATTAATGCATCAATATGAAATTACCAGCATAAAATGGAATAGGAATGTATACACAATATGAAATGACCAGTATACAGAATAATGGAACATGAATGTATAACAATTCATACACATTTACACAGAAGGAAATTTGCTCATCATTATGGGCAACTCTGTTTATATGTTTATAAACCAACACAACACTGCCATACAGAATAATATTTACATTAAGTCTGAAGATGGCACTAGCATGAGCTGTCTGGTCAATACACTACCATACTCAAGTCACAGTGGCTGTTATAGTACTTTGAAATCACAATAAAAAATTCTATGAACTGCTACAGTAATCAGTCAATAACAGAACTGAACAACCTTGAAAGAAAGACAAAGTTGACATATTATCTTGAATTAAACATCTATATCTACATTTAAACCATACAATAGTTGGAAACTAGATGAGGCAAGCTTAGTTCTGTCTGACTCAGGTATGGTTTAGTCAGGTGTAGTAGTGAAGAAAGGTATACAGTAGCCTATACTATTAAGGAAGTATGAAAATATGGTATAACCCTAGATGGCAGAGCAATATGGTAAGTACTGTAACTTCCATAACTGAAGAAGCATGCAAATCTGGATTACCTAGTGGGCTACAGTACATAATTATATAAATTGATAAAACTAATGTATAGGAAACTTGCTACAACAATTAAATAGAATTATCACAGCTTGTAAGTAATACTGTAGTTAGATTATGAATGATGTTGTGACTAATGAAATATAGCAAACTGATAGATAAGCCTTCAGATGATGTTATACTAAATATATTTCCATTTCCAATATTTGCTCACCAACAATGCCTATGCTACCTTCATCCCTTGCTTTTTCATACTAAGATACAGTATCTGGTGAAATTTTTGGGCCTCACCATTATTGGTAAGTAGAAGCTGAAGAAGATAACAGTCATACAGTATTTTTGTTCTGAAATTACAGTAGCAGGTTTTATTTGGTTTAAGATGGGCTACTTGTGTGAAATAGGTACAATGTAAAATAGGAGGAATGAGTGGTGATGTTGGACCAGTGACACAATATGAAAATAAATCTTTTTGTTTATAAACTGTAATGTACCTGGTACACTATAAAGGTCAGTAAGACAAATAACCACAGAGGCTCAACTTGTTGACAAAGTAAAACCTACATGATTCCCATATCTCTCTTTCGATACCATTTGCAAGGCCAGTAGGTGAGTAAGTGCGAGGAGTCACGCGGCAAGGTAGCACTGGCAGTGAGAGGGCGGGCAGAATGGTGGGAAGTGGTTGAGACAGTTAAGGGTACACCAGGACTGCATACCAGGTAATATCTGCCAGATGCCCACACCACTACACCGCATCTCACTGGCAAACACCCACACAACATACCGTACCACATGGAGGAAAACAGCAATAATGGAGAGTTAGTTAAATGTGGTCCTACATTGGGGATTTGTATTCATTTTTATATTGACATTAAATTACTGTATATTGTATTGTATGCCAATGTATAAAACACTGGAAAATGATGGCATTATTTTAATAACAAATCAAAACATTACTAGGACTCATCTTCTGGCATATTATATCATTATGTAATATTTTGTACACATTGTATTCAATAATAGCAGAGTAAGGTTGTCAACATATGAAGTTTGAAGGTGAAATAGTCACAGCTGGGATTAATTTTTATATGTTACCTGGTTTGAATCCTGCCATATACAAGGCTCATTCAAGCTTAAGTATAACTTCAACAATAAGATTTCCAACAGTTTTATACTGCCATATCATGCACACTACATTTACAACCATTAATTTGGGTTTCTTCAATGTGTCTGGGGTATATTACAAACAAAAAATTGAAAATTTGTACCTCAAATTATGGAAACAACTATATTACTGTATTGTACCCACAGTAATGCAAGCTCCATTCCTTATTCCTCCATTTCTACAGAGGTACATGTACTGGTCATTCACAGAATTATGAAACTGGACTTACATTATTCTTAGCTCATGGATGCTTTACCTAAAAAGGAAGGTGAAGTTTAACTGACCTGGGTTGTGGGTCAGTAACCTCTTTCCACTGATTCAAGTCCAGAGTTGGGTAGGAGGAACAGGGCTGTGGCTCATTACTGCAAGAGCAAGACCACTTTATATTATTACAAATACTACTTAACTGTACCTGGTATTATGTCATCTCATATCACTGTAAGAGTAATGGCACATGGATTAGATATAAATGTATAATTTCTAGTATCTTAGCTACTTGTGATACTGCAAGAGAAAGGACACATACAGTATTTTAATAAAATTATACTATATCTAGTACAGTACAGTATTTTGTCCTCAGAGAAGAACTGGGTTCACATGCTCTCCCCTTCTCAAACCTACCATACATATTGTTGTTTGCCTATTGGACTCATGTTTATTTTTTTTATACCAGGCATTTATCTCCATGCTGGAGGTAGCCCTTTGCTAGGGAAATGTTACAGGGGAGGGGTTCCTTGTGCTCCTCCCCCCTGATAATAACAAAAAGGTAAAAGGCTCTTATGTTCATACTTTTCTTCAGTGGTCTCACCCTGGGACTGAAGCTGCCAAAAATGGGTTGGGCTGGAGGCTGGAAAGGTTGAGGTGGTGACACATGAGGGAGGCCAGACTCATCCTTGTCAGGCTACCCAACTGATCTGTCAATGCAACATCATCAACTTTTTACTTAATTTATACTACTTTTTCTTCTTTCCTTTCACATCATTTGGTACATTCCCCTGAATATTTTTTTCATATTCCTTCCTTTTCTTCTTAATTAAATTATTTGTCTCATTCTACTTAAAAGACCCAATACTTTGCAAACTAAATGGTGATGGTGCAGGGTGAATAATATATAAAAACTATTGCTAAAGAAAAATGCTAAGTTAGTTGTCTTTTATAAAACCTAAATGCTGAAAAACTAAACCTTCTGAAATGAAAATTTCAATATTGTCAATCCATACTGCTCATATGTAATTCTTGTACCTGCTGTGAAGGGCTTAGGTTGTTCAGAGTTTTGGTACCAGAATCTGTCACCCTCCTTTATGTTGGAGAACTGCTGAGCCAGGATACAGGAGAAAGTGGGCCCCAAAAGGCCACCAGAGACAGAACGTTCAGAAAGGCCCGCTGGGAACAAGTCCACATCATTCACATTCCTACAAACAGCAAGACAAATTTAGTCCAGAAAGTATGTTCTCTCAGAGATAAGCTTATTACATATATACACATGTAACACAGTTGTGAGCAAGTACAGTGGATGAAACAAAACCAGTATACAGTACTGTACTATACAGTACAATACTGTACTGGATTTTATGAGCAAAATCCAGGCTGCTGTTTAATAGGATATCATAAACATGTATGTTTATGACTACCTATTTAATCTAGGACAGTACTGTACTTGGATTTTATTTTATTTGAACCTTATTATACTATATAAATGCAGTAATACAAAGTAATACCATTTGTATTAATACCATTCTATTTTATACACATTTCTACTAGACTATAATTTTGGTTGCCCCTCTCAACATTTACCAGTTTATCTTGTTTATTATTCTGCTACAGAGTAATACTGGATTAAAACTGAAAGTGCAACTGAGAACAAGTTAACTACAGTATTACTGATCAAATCCAAATTAAAACTTACCTCACCACAAAGAGTCACGTACATTAGGCCTACTCATATCATTACATATTTGCCCTTCCAATCAATACATTTGATCTATTCCAAATAAAAATCAATCATGGTACAGGACAGAATACCAATAGTGTATATTCAATTGCTATAATAATTAATTTGACTTGCAACTATTGGTCTCAATCCAACAATGTAATCAAGCAGTCTGTCAATGGCAGATAATGTAAATATCCAATGATTGTAACATTCTTTACAGACATTAGAAATTTACACTACTGACTACCTACTACTGAGAGCCATTGATGGTGACTTGCCTGTATACAGTGCTGAGGGTGTGAGCAGCCTGTGTGTTCATGACAGCTGCCAGTCCAGGGAAGGAGGTGATGTCTGACAACCCACAAGCCCTCCGCCACACAGTGTAAGCCGGCAATCCATGATCACGCCCTCGCTGTTGACACAATATACAGTATGAGAAGATATAGGTCAGTACAATATTGGGTATCAACACTGATTAATAGATAAGTGTCACATGAATACTGTATACTATACTGTACCTGAAAAAGAAACTGTCAATACAGCACAAGACAGATGGAAACAAGGATTGAAAAAATAAATAAGAAAAACAGTATGAGTGACTGAAATACTGTACCCATAAGATTTTACAATTAACTTTGGTGCAAGGAACCAATACATGAACTAACATTAAAAACGTTTTTCTAGTGAACCTCTTTCACTCCTGCCTAAGTTCCTGGACACACATTCAGCACCCACTTGATATTATAGCACATCCTTGTCTCTTTCCAACAAATAAGTTGAGTCTAAGGGTGGTACAGGTATTTTTGAGTCTAAGGGTGGTACAGGTATTTTTGAGTCTAAGGGCGGTACAGGTATTTTTGAGTCTAAGGATGGTACAGGTATAATTAAACTTCTTCTTTGATGAAAAGTTCTCTTATCACTAAATTCGTACTGTAAAATAATAGGAATTGAGCGACAAGTTTTTTTTGCCGAAGAGAAAGTTTAATAACAGCACGCTAAACATTACTCACAATATTTCATTAAACCTCTAACAGTAAGTACTGCACCTGAATATTTAGAGACATGAGATCAAGTCCGACTGGCTCCTCTGGCTTGGCAAACAGTTTGTTGGAGAGGGTAAGGACGAGGTAGGAGTCAGCAGCCTGTGAAGGAGACGAGGCCAGACCCAGCAGGAGGTCCGAGGGTTTGCTACCATCCTCAACCAGCACGTGTGGGTCCATAAAGTTCCCAGAGAGTGGCACCCTCTTGTCACCTGACCCACGCAGCACATCACTCACCAGTGTGTGGCCAAACCTGATGGACAAGAAGAAAGTACAGTAATTATAACAGAATAAATTACAGATCACAGGGATGTACAGTTCAGTCAGTCCTATACCTATACAAGACAGCAGACGAGCTTTGTTCAGTATAGGAGAGGAAGGTAGTCTCATAGGATTTAAGGTTAGATGTGCTTACTAATATGCTTAATACATTCCTGCTGACTGGCTGATATACTTAGCAGAATAAACACTCCCCTACTCCTACTCAATATAATTATAAAAGTAAAAAATAAAATATCCAATACCTATAAGCTGCCGTGGCGAAGGCATTAGCTATGGACGGGTCTGTTGTGGGTTGGTAAGTGGGTATTGATGTGGGTGTGTCATGTGGATAGAGACGGAACTCCTGCATTACACTATCACCCAACACTATAGGTAGGAACTCTCTGTATGTCACCTGTTGAATTAATGCTGACACAACCCTTCGACCTTCCTGCAATGCAATACAATGCAATACAATATAATACTATACAATACAATATAATTCAACGCTATACAATGCAATATAATTCAATACAATATAATACTATACAATACAATATAATTCAACGCTATACAATGCAATATAATTCAATATAAAGTAATACAATACAATACAATACAATATGCAAATAAATATATACACATGGTCGCTGAACGTGTGTGTGTGTTCATAGAAAATGTAAGGGTCGTATGCAAGAACTTTGAATGGTATTGAAGATGGTGTGGTACCTGTACGATGGCTCTGTTGTTTGTCTATGGATCCATCGTATCGGCACCACACCATCGTACGCACACATCACGAAGGAGTTCTTGCATACGGACCTACTAACTTATAACCTCCTCTGACTTGTTAATATAAGTTAGACGAGGTACTGTATATCTATCTATTTATCTATCTATCTATCTATGGTGGAGGATACACACTGAGGGATATTGTGAGCAGTGTTGTTGTTTTTTTGTGACCAGTGAATTAATATTATGCCCTGGAAACAACAATTATTATGTGTTGAGAGAGGTGCCGTTGGAAAGAGTGTATAGATAGTGGGTGTTTACACTTGTTATTATAGTACCCCGGGTTTTGTCATTCTTTTATTCACTGGGTACTCTGAGTGAAATATGTGTGGCGATTGTCTAAATTATCAGTCAGGTTACAATATTCAAGTACGATGGTATATTGAAGGACATTAATTAATTCCTTTTTGTCCTTCGAAGAACATTATAATTAAAGTGAATATCCGTGTGTGGACTCCGTAGACTTATTTATTTAAGGGACCCTGTGATGTAGTCAGAAAATTAGAGGTAGCCTAAATGAGTCCTTCAAATATTGCCACGAAACACTCCCCATAACAGGTGAAAGATACTTGTCTATTTGAATAAACAATGTCTATTACCAAGTACTTGCTTTTTATTACCATCCTCAATACCCATTCATGTGTCCAACTGTACAAAAAGTATATTAGGAACCCCCTAAATTAATCTAGCAGTAGTTATGTTTCCTAGCACGACACTTTGGGGGAATCAAAGTGCTCCATTGTACCAGAAATGTATTAGAAAAATCCCTAAATTAATCTAGGAGTGGATATCGTGTGGTGGAGTGACCTGGT
The DNA here is from genome assembly GCA_034508575.1 of Petrolisthes manimaculis. Lineage (NCBI taxonomy): Eukaryota > Metazoa > Arthropoda > Malacostraca > Decapoda > Porcellanidae > Petrolisthes > Petrolisthes manimaculis. The sequence continues at coordinate 633,574 of JAWZYT010000628.1, read as the reverse complement.
AAAGCTTCTCGTCATCCCAGTGTGGGTTGACTGTTGCCAGGTTAGTGACGAGGCGTTGGTGGACTCGTAGCCAAAGGGTATGCATGGATGTCAGGCCGGGCTGCTCGTTCACTCGCTCGTCACCTGAAACATGAGGCAACATACACACGTCTTTGTAGCATAACACTCGTATTTGTTCATTCATTCTCAGCAATACAAAACAATATACAAATTATACAAGTCCTTGTAACAAAAGTACTCACAGTTGCACATTCGTTATCTGCAACACAACACACACACATCCTTGCAACATATAGCACTCGTACTTGTTCATTCATTCTCTGCAACACAACAACACAACACATACACAATTACACACACTCGTCCTTACAACACAACACATACACAGTCACACATCTGCTGAAACAGAAACACAAATATACAAAACACAGTCACACACTCGTTCCCTGCAACACAATGCACTACGACACACATATTACAGCATAACATACACACACACCATTATAATAATATTCAACAACACGTGTTTCAGAGAGAGAGAGAGAGAGAGAGAGAGAGAGAGAGAGAGAGAGAGAGAGAGAGAGAGAGAGAGAGAGAGAGAGACAGAGACAGAGAGAGATATTACAAAAGCAACATTTCGTGATGATAGGATGAGAGTATACATATAAACAAGTCCCTGGTAGATGTCGCTTCAGTTCACCAGCCAGATCAAAAAATATGAAAATACAGTCATATACACAGACATCCAAGGTTATGCCAATTTGTCTGTTATTCCTCGCCCTAATACTAATACATAATTCAGTGAGGTGTAGAAGCACATTGCACCCTCGATCTCTCCTGTCTGACTTTTTGACAACCAACTACGTATACCAATTCAAGTTACCGGGAATTTTATATACAGCCGTTGGTGGAAAATGCCGATAGTCTTAAGAAATGTTTGGGGAAGTGAGTAGTATAGTGTGCGGTGATGCTTTTCGTGTATAAATAAATACCAACACTACTAGTTCAAATAGTCCATAAAATACCGAATAAAACATAATAAACAACCAACAACAACAACAACAACAACAACAACATGCGTATCAAAAAACATATAAACTACAAACAACAACAACAACAACAACAACATTCGTACCCAAAACATATTAACAACCAACAACAACAACATGCGTACCAAAAAACATAATAAACAACCAACAACAACAACAACAACAACAACATGCGTACCAAAAAACATATAAACAACCAACAACAACCAACAACAACAAAAACAACATGCGTACCAAAAACATATAAACAACCAACAACAACCAACAACAACAACAACAACATGCGTACCAAAAACATATAAACAACCAACCACAACAACAACACCAAAAACAGGTGAACATGCTAACAAACGTACGAGAGTGGAGGTGAGAATCAAGGCAGGAAGTCCGGCAGAGAAAGAGGATGTCCCTGTGATAAGAAAGCGCATCTATAATAAGGAAACCCAAGGGAGGAAGGAAGGAAAGAGGAAGCTGAACCCGTGTCATAAAAGCTAGGGAGGGGGGTAAGAGTTTTTGTTAAGGGACCCTGTGATGTGATGTGATGTGATGTGATGTGATGTAGTGATGTAGTCAGAACATTTGGAGGTATATAAAGGAGTTCTGCTAATATTGCCACGAAACACATACACCTACACCTATATGGAAGGGTTGGGGGTGTGTGGGAGTAGGGGACAGGCTTTCTACCCACCCACCCTCCACCCCTAGCCTGTCCCTCTAACCTCGCACCCCCCCAACCCCCCCAAGCCTGTCCCCTAATTCCCACACACCCTTAAGACGAGTAATGTGTATCCTAGTATGTATATAATGTATGTAATGTATATATGTATATATGTATGTATGTATGTATGTATGTATGTATGTATGTATTTTTATTATTCATACAGTATACTAATGACTTGTATTTATTTATTTATTTATTCATTTATATATATATATATTTATTTGTTTGTTTATGTGAGAAAGTTTAAGTGTGTGTGTTTGTATGTAAAAAGGAACACACACCCACACACACACACACACACGAATATATGAATGTTGTGAGAGAGTGAGTGAGTGAGTGAGTGAGAGAGTGAGTGAGTGAGAGAGTGAGTGAGTGAGTGAGTGACTGACTGACTGACTGACTGAGTGAGTGAGTGAGTGAGTGACTGACCAGCCTTGAAGCAAAATCCCTGAGTGTCTTCACATGCTTTGGTGGGTAGGAGGCGTGGGTTGGTGCTGGTCTTGAGGCGGCCACCACTCCCTTCCCTCAGCTCCCTGGCCACTTCCTCAGTCGACCCATACACCCCAGAACCGTCCAGGTAGGCTGTGATCTGGTTAAGTTGCTCACGGGGACCTTATGTGTCACGAGAGAACGGTATAATGATTAGATTTTGTTATGTTTTGTTATTTTGTAAAGATGATTTTCCCTACCAGGACTAATTAATTAATATGTGCCACGAGAGAACGGTATAATGATTAGATTTTATGTTTATGTTTGGTTATTTTGTTAAGATGGTTGTCTCTACCAGTTAATTAATCCCCAGCCAGCCAAAAGAATATTATGTACAGCCGGCAACATAAACACGAGTGAATCCCATGCATGTACTAAAAATTCCCTTCCAATCCAACTTACCCAGGAGACACCCCATGCTTGCTAGGAGAGAACGGACGAACCTCATACACGACCTTCCGTTTGTGGTGAAGAGAGGATCAGCCGTCACATCGATGGGTCGGCAGTATCCAGCAGGGTCCTGGTTATTGGTGGGCACGCCGTCATCGCAGCACATCAAGGGACGCGTCTCTCCTGTCTCATCCACCTCTGTACCCGGACACACAACACACATATACACACAAAGGTCACATCAGGCTTTATACCAAGTCAATCAGAGTTTTAATTAACACGTCGTCACACCGTACTACTTCGTTACATCAACACACATACACACAAAGGTCACATCAGGCTTTATACCAAGTCAATCAGAGTTTTAATTAACACGTCGTCACACCGATCTTATAATTTCGTTACATCAATTCCCATCAATCATAACATCACATCACACCAGTCTCAGTAACTACCTCGGTATGTCATTCTTTATAGGTAGGAATATCCGTGGTGTTTACGGTGGCTTGGTACCGATACGATGACTCTATAGACACAGTACAGAGCCATCGTATCGGTACATACCAAGCCATCGTCAATACCACGAATAATCTTTCCTATAATACGACCCTTTGTACCTGCATCCCAGCCAGTAGCCCTAACTCTCACCCTCACTCACGATACTTCCTTTCATTTATTACACTCACAAATGTCACCTACTGCCTACTTCATTGATCATTACAACCCTAGTCTCACTCACGATACTTCCTTTCATTCATTACACTTACAAATGTCACCTACTCCCTTCTTCATTGATCATTACAACCCTAGTCTCACTCACGATACTTCCTTTCAGTCATTACACTTACAAATGTCACCTACTGCCTACTTCATTGATTATTACAACCTAAGTCTCACTCACGATACTTCCTTTCAGTCATTACACTTACAAATGTCACCTACTGCCTACTTCATTGATTATTACAACCTAAGTCTCACTCACGATACTTCCTTTCAGTCATTACACTTACAAATGTCACCTACTGCCTACTTCATTGATCATTACAACCCTAGTCTCACTCACGATACTTCCTTTCAGTCATTACACTTACAAATGTCACCTACTGCCTACTTCATTGATTATTACAACCTAAGTCTCACTCACGATACTTCCTTTCATTCATTACACACACAAATGTCACCTACTCCCTTCTTCATTGATCATCACAACCCTAACCCCAAACCATTTCACTGTGCCACCTCAGGCTTCGTTAATCAGTTCATATACTTACACTGCTGCACTCCAAGTTACTTTACTCTTTACTCTTTACTCTTACAATCACTGCGTTGCCTCAGACTCTAGTTAATAGCTCATGCACTTTCACTGTATACACCAACACACAAGCTTCATTATAAAATTATATACTTTATAATAGTTTACTTGTTCATATGTAGTTTTCAAAGGTGAGAATAATTTGACCTGCTCAAAGATATAATAAACAATTGCTTCCATGGTCATTGCTTATCAAAAATAATAATTATAACAAATGTGGAGCAACTTCATGATTCCCGCTAACTATTTCAAACAACAGGACACCATTATTTTTATTTCTTTGGTACTGTTTCCTGGCATACTTTGGAGGCATCAAGACGCTCCAAACGTACCAAAAGTATACTATTCCTTTATGTTTTGTATATATGTGTGTGTGTGTGTGTGTGTGTGTGTGTGTGTGTGTGTGTGTGTGTGTGTGTGTGTGTGTGTGTGTGTGTGTGTGTGTGTTGTAGCTGTGTGTGTGTGTGTGTGTGTGTGTGTTTTGTATGTACATTTTTGTATATATATATATGTGTGTGTTAATTGAGCTCTCCTTTTTAGTAATGCTAGTATACCAGGATGGGTTTATAATCATATTGTGAGTTTGACATATTAATAATCAAACACATTTTCCAGAGTTACCCCAAGACTCTTATTATTACTTTCTTATACGTTGTTGTTCGTGTGCAATGTCATTTTAAAGGGGTGTGGGAGTAGGGGACAGGCTTGGGGGTAGATTTGGGGGGTGCGGGAGTAGGGGGACAGGCTTCGAAGGGGGGGGATCGGGGAGTTAGGGGGTGCAGGAATAAGGAGACAGGCTTTCTACCCACCCTAACCCTGTCCCCCTATTCCCGCCGAGTTATTTTTGGTTCAGTGACCTAATACACACTATATACACACTATATATATATTATATTATTTGGCTGCAGGTGTTGAGAAAGTACACAATTAACCCCACCACTGGCTGCTACGTGATAAGTCTGTTGTAAAGCACACACACACACACACGTAAACACACACACACAAACACACACACACGTAAGCACACACACACACACACACACACGTAAGCACACACACACACACAGCTACACCACACAAACACACACACACACACGTAAGCACACACACACACACACACAGCTGCAACACACTGCCTCCATCCATCCATCCATCCATCCATCTCTCTGTCCTTCCGTGTTTATTCTCAGACCATTAGGGGTGTGTGAATTTGGTGTGAGTACTTTGGTGTGGTTACTGATTCCTCTAAACTATAGTAGCCAGGAAACAGATCCCTCATTAACGTAACATCAAGGTTGTCTGTTTCGTGGCATCGTTTGGAGGAATCACATGCACACCTTCTAATTTACCAAACAAGAGAATTTCCCATTAAACACAGTGTACCCGACAATCTCAAATCAACAGACTCTTGATTTTAGATTAATCTTTTTCTTGGGGAGTGAATGGATGAACTTACTTACGACAAAAGAAAAGAATACACAAATGTACAGTCGTGGTAAAAAATAATCATCCATATAGGGGTAACTGACGTAAGAGTTTGACAGCTTCCCTCTGTTCCTTAGATGATAAACTTTCCAATAAATAGATTAACTACTATCGTTTAATTTTTGTATATAATGGTATAATTATATAATTTAGATATTTATTGTATTATGGTTGATATTGCTGCATTTACCTGTTAGTTTACTAAGTATATAATAGTTTTTCTTTACCACATAAACAAAGTACTTTATTTCCATATTTCTAACGACAGTCTTAAATGTAATGTTAACCGACAATCTTTTCTGAATTGAGTCTTCCGGGAATATAATTATTTTAATATTTTACGAAGCTCATAATTATGTGAAGTATGGAGCCGGATTATTTTCAATACAAGAAAATAATACCATAGTTAAGTTTTCAGGCGAGAAATTTCCCTCTTACATTGTATTGGTGAACCGTAATAACCCGTGTGTGTAGCTGTTTGTGGTGATGGTTATACACTTGGCTTTATTACCATTGTGTAAGAACTTGGAGTCTCATCTTCCTCTGTGACCTACTTTAAAACACAGCTGTGAGACGTGATGAGTAAGTAAGTAGCCTCTGGGGGGTGACGCGGTAAATGTCAGTGTGTTGTAACAGAAATATTTTCCTTATCAAAGAGTGTGTATGTAGTCATGTAGTGGTTTGAGGGAGCTGAAGAGAGAGAGAAAGTGAGAGTGTTATTGTGAACTCTTTTCCTCCTTTATTTTGCGTTAAAGAAATCGAGAGTTTGGGTACAGTGACCTCCATAAGAATGTGTCACAGTTTGCCATTTGCGTTAAAGGGATAGTAATATGTTTGGTACGTTAGAGTGACTTGATTCATACAAAATACTTCAGGAAACATGACCAGATAAACGAAAATAATGGTGTGCTGTTGTTTGGAAAAGTTTCGAGGAATAAGTTGCTCTAGATAAACTAACACAATACTATTCTTTAATTAATGAGGAAGTACTGTATTGGTAAATATGAAGCCAATGATTCCTCTAAAGTCTAAACTATTCCAAGCAACAAACCACCATTATTCGTGTTAATATAATAATACATGTTTCCTGGGATACATTGACGAGGGAATAAAAAAGATGCTCAAATAAATGTATCAAAAGTAAACAAACACTCGACCCACCTGCTGCTTCTGGTGTGTGTACAAGATCGTGGTCCAGGAACTGTCCCCACTGCATGACTAGGAGTGAGATTGTGGTGAGAGGGGGTCGCTGTTCTCCTCTCTGTAGTGCCAGGCTTACCACTCGAGGTGAAGGTAGAGCTCTGTCACCAACTCGACCCCATCCTCTCATCTCGTCCACACCTATACATGTACACAGTTAGTTATAATATGTTAGTGTTATTAGACATCATTAGACACATTTCACCTATGACAACACACACACACACACACACACACACACACACACACACACACACAAGCTAAAGTTTCACCACAGACAATAAAAACTACTTAAATTAACACCTTTTATTACACAAACAGTAGGATACACACACACAGTCGCACGTCACTGCACACTCCAACAAACAAACAACAAGCAAACACACACACACCTCCACCATTACTACACACCTCCATTGAACACACCTGAACCATCACACACACACACACACACACACACACACACACACACACACACACACTTCATCTCTGTCGTCTCGTCGTTCCGGTTATATACTATGAAGTGGTTGAGAGGCGTGACACAACAGCCCCACTCACTGTTATTTCCATCACACATCCAAGTTATATACCTGAGGGCTGAGATCCTGACTGTTCCATAAGTAGGGGAGAGGGTGTGTGTATCTTTGTGGTGACTTTTTTTGTTTTTCTTTGTATAAATAATTGTAGTTTTTTATAATTGTGGTGATTATTTGCTTTGTATAAGCGTGGTGTATAAGTTTGGTGAATATTTTTTCTTTGTATATTTGTGTGTGTGTGTGTGTTTTTTTTTAGTACAATTGTGGTGATTTTTTTCTTTGGCTTGGAAAACTTTGAAATCAATATCAAAATAATTGCTGATTTTATGCTCTTTACACACACACACACACACACACACACACACACACACACACACACACACACACACACACACACACACAACGAAGAATGAAACGACCACATACAGAAAAAATAAGAGGTTAGAAATAATAATAATAATAATAATTGACATCTCAGACAGTATAAAACTTCAGGACATAGGAACGAAAGGCAAGGAAAATAATAATAATTGACATCTCAGACAGTAGTATATAGCTTGAGGACATATATAGGAACGAAAGGCAAGGAAAGTGAACAGTAGAAGGATAGTTGATGGTGGGAAGTTGATGGTGGGAAATTGGTGATGGTGGTGAGTTCGACGGACATGTAGATGATCTGTGTTGTTGACTGTCGGGTTATGGGAACTTGGGGAGGTCAGCTCATTGTAAGAAAATCACCCAGTACATGCAAGTGTGTGTGTGTGTGTGTGTGTGTGTGTGTGTGTGTGTGTGTGTGTGTGTGTGTGTGTGTACTTAGCTCCTCTGTGTGTGTGTGTGTGTGTGTGTGTGAAGAAAAAGTTCAGCATAAACTTAGATATTGATCCCAAACTTGTCCATGCCAATATTTCATGGATATAATAATACTAATAAAGAAATTCGTCTTCATGTGTCTGCTGAAGTGAGTGAAGATTTATTTAGGTTCTTAGTTATGGGGAGATTCTCTTGTTGTTGAATGGGTAGGTCTGTGATTCCTCCAAACTATGCCACGAAACTGATTCCCTATTTATATTATTAATGTCGTCTGTTTCCTGGCATGGTTTGGAGGAATCAGTAGTCTTCAAATTTACCAAAACGAGAATTTCCCTTTAAAGTCGAATATAACCTGCTTTAAAAAATGGAGGGAGTGTAATTATAGCTAACATAGTCAAGTTTCAAACATATTATTTTACAATAGTGAATGATCACACACACACACACACACACACACACAGAGAGAGGAGAGGAGTACACACACACACACACACACACACACACACACACACACACTTACTGACCTCACCAAAGGGTCATTTCCGGTTCATTTCGAAGAAGTGGACAATTTTCCTCCCTCTGAATTTGTACAGTATGTGTCTCTCTCTCTCTATATATAATATATATATATGGTGATATATATGTAATGTTGGGTTAAATTAATATATATTGTCCTTGCCGTGAACGAACAATTACCAACCAAAATTTACCCTTATTACGTTTTTAGCTCCAGCCTCAGCCGAGAGCTCAAGGTCTTATCGTAGTTATTGTTCTTGTTCTTGTTCTTGTTCTTGTTCTTCTTCTTGGGGCGACAACTTCTTAAAAGAGCTTCAACTGACTCACTCACTCACTCACTCACTCATTTCACTTGAATCATTAAGAGCCGGAGCTTTTGAAGGTTTTTCCTTCATGTTCTTGTCTAAGTAGAGGTCGAGAGCTTGATGTTGTTGTGTGAGTCCCCATCAACCCTACCAACCTCTATAGCCTTCACCCCCAGACAGACACACAGACAGACACACAGACAGCCAACCAGGTACTCAACCAAGGTCAGTGGTGGGATTTTGAGACACCATTTGGAGGAGTAGGAGTAGGAGTAGGAGGAGGAGAAGGAGGAGGAGTAGGAGGAGAAGGAGGAGTAGAAATAGGAGTAGGAGGAAGAGTAGGATAGTAGGAATAGGAGTAAGAGGAGGAGGAGTAGGATGAGGATGAGGAGGAGAAGGAGGAAGAGGAGGAGGAGAAGGAAGAAGAGGAAGAAGAGGAAGAAGAGGGTGGGAGGAAGAAGAGCAAGAGGAGAAGGAGGGAGGAAGAGGAACAGGAGCAAGAGAAGAAGGACGAAGAGGAAGAGGAGGAAGAAGAGGGTGGGAGGAAGAAGAGCAATAGGAGAAGGAAGGAAAAAGAGGAAGAGGAGAAGGAGGAAGAGGAAGAAGAGGGTGGGAGGAAGAAGAGCAAGAGGAGAAGGAAGAAGAGGAAGAAGAGAAGGGGGAAGAGGATGTGGTGGAAAATATTTGACATTGGCGGAAAATTGGTGGAGGGGATGATTAACGATTATAAGGACAAGGTGGTGGTCACGTCAGGTTGTTGTTATTGTTTGTGTTGTTATTGTTTGTGTTGTTGGTGCGGTGTTGTTGTTGTTGGTGTTGGTGGTGTTGTTGTTGGTGTTGTTGTTGTTATTGTTGTTGTTGTTGTTGGTGTTGTTGGTGGTGGTAGTGGTGGTGGTCAGGGTGTTGTTGTTATTGTTGGTGGTGAGGATGATCAGAGTGTTGTTGTTGTTGTTGTTGTTGTTATTATTGTTGTTGTTGTTGTTGTTGTTGTTGGTACTGTTGTTGTTGTTGTTGTTATTGATGGTGGTGGTGGTGGTGGTGTTGGTGGTCGGTGGTGTGGAACAGAAAAGGTGAAGAGAGAGGGACAATTGAGTGAGGGTGCCTGAGTTGGTGGTTAGGACAGGAAGGGAGGAGCCCAGAAAGTATTATAATCAGTGCCTCTACTCGCTCTCTCTCTCTCTCTCTCTCTCTCTCTCTAACTGGAAATCGTTACATTAATTCACAACGTTACAGCCTGCGACTATAGAAAAATAAATAAATAAATAAATAAATAAATAAATAAATAAATAAATATAAATGAGAGTGTGAGACGAGATGAGCCTTAAAGGGAACCATAATCATTTGTTTGTGTGTGAATTAGAGGTAAATGCTTCCTTCAACTATATGACCACAAAATACCAACTATACAGGGAAGGAGTTTGTTTCGTGGCACAGTCAGGAGGAAGCAGAAGTTACACCATTTGGAGTAGGAGTAGGAGGAGTAGGAGGAGGAGGAGGAGCAGGAGGATGAGGAGGAGGAGGATGAGGATGAGGAGGAGGAGTAGGATGAGGAGGAGGAGTAGGATGAGGAGGAGGAGTAGGATGAGGAGGAGGAGTAGGATGAGGAGGAGGAGTAGGATGAGGGGAGGAGGAGGAGGAGGAGGAGTAGGAGTAGGAGGAGGAGTAGGATGAGGAGGAGGAGGAGGAAAAATAGCAAGATAAACAAAATTAATGGTGTTCTGTTACCTGGAATAATTTGGAGGAATAATTTGCTCCACATCTATACTAACACTGAACTTCTTAAGACAGGCTTGGGGGGGGGGAGGTTTGGGGGGTACGTGAATTGGGGCACAGAGAGAGAGGGTCAGTAAATAAATATAGCCCAGACAACAACAACAACAACAACAACAGCAATAAATATAGCCCAGACAACAACAACAACAACAATAAATATAGCCTAGACAACAACCACAACAACAACAATAAATATAGCCCAGACAACAACAACAACAACAACCACAACAACAACAACAACAACAACAACAATAAATATAGCCCAGACAACAACAACAACAACAACAAAAACAATAAATATAGCCCAGAAAACAACAACAACAACAACAACAATAAATATAGCCCAGACAACAACAACAACAACAACAATAACAATAACAGACACAGCCAAGGAAAGACAAATTTTGAACATTATAAAAACAAATGACAATGACCTTAAATGAGAGGGTAGTATTATTATAGGGGGAGAAGTTTGACTCTCAGGTGTG